>JARSSU010003751.1:0-23424 GCA_029619165.1 Eurosta solidaginis
AAGCTCCTTCGACAGCACAAGGAGCTGCCTATATGCCGCTATGTCTGAATTTGATCTCCCCGCAAAACTTATACGGCTGTGTAAATGACGTTGAGCAATACCATCAGCTCAGTCAGAATTGGGAAGGACCTCTCCGAGCCGTTCGAACTAAACGAGGTTTCAGACAGGGTGACCCCCTATCGTGCGATTTCTTTAATTTGATGCTGGGGAAAATTATACTAGCTGTAGAACTTAACCGCTCTGGAATAATATTCTATATATTCTGGCGTATGCTGATGACATTGATATCATGAGCCTAAACACCCGCGCCTGCTTACTCTAACTGAAAAAAAAGCGGTAAAGATGGGTTTGATGGGGAATGAGGACAAAACGAAGTACCTGCTGTCATCGAGCAAAGAGTCAGCGCATATGCGCCTTGGCAACCCACGCTACTACTGGCAGTCATAATTTCGAATGGTAAAAGACTTCGTTTATTTGGGAACCAGCATCACACTAGCAACAACATCAGCTCTGAAATACAGCGAAGAATCACTCTTGCCGATAATGCTACTTTGGACAAGGTATGCAATAGAAAAGTAAAGTCCTCTCTCGCAAACGAAAATCATGCTCTACAATCACTTATCGTACCCGTCCTGCTATATGGGGCAGAAGCATGGACCATGACAACAGCAGATGAAGCGGCTCTGGGAGTCTTCGAGAGAAAAGTTCTTCGAAATATTTATGGACCTCTACGCGTTGGCGATGGCGAGTACCGAAGAAGATTTAACGATGAGCTGTACGAGCTATATGCAGACATCAACATAGTCCAGCGAATTAAAACGCAGCGTGCCTGCGCTGGCTAGGCCATGTTATGCGAATGGAAGAGGACGCTCCGCCCAAGAAGTGTTTTCTATCGGAACCCGCCTATGGAAGCAGAGGTATAGGGCGGGCCCCACTCCGTTGGAAGGACCAGGTGAAAAACGATTTAAACTCCCTTGGTGTGACCAATTGGCTCCGGTTGGCAGAGAGAAGGAGTGACTGGCGCGCCTTGTTGACGGCCATAACGTTTAAACGTTAAGCGCCAATTAAGTAATAAGTAAGTAATCATATTTTACTGTATGAAATGGTAGAACAGCTCACCCCTCTTTTGATCGTCCTAAAATCAACTTTCTCATTTTTGTAAACGGTTTAATGTGCACGTATGAAATAAGAGTAACCTACTCTGCAGCTGTCACAACAGAGGCGGTACAATTGAAAGTTGAATGTAAACAGTACAAGGAGACGACTGCTATATTTCTCTTTACATACATATTATTTACACATACAGAAATAACTCAGGTAGCCCATAAAATTGGCACTAATACATAAAGCATTAAAAGGTCATGTGTCAGCGTATTTGTGTAGGTACATTCAGATATAAAATCATAAAGCAGGGATAAAAAAGCAGTGACGATTTTCAATTACTTCTTTTCTTTTTATATACAAAATTTTTGCTGAAACTATTTCGATATGATTTCGAAAAACCTCGAAATTTCGAGAAAATTTTACCAAACTTTTTAAAACAACGAATAAGCTCTGTAAATTTTGTCTGACAAAGTGCCAAGAGAAAGGTCTCAAAAATTCGCACTGATTTTTGACAATTATTTTCCGAAATGTGTTTTAAATTTTCTCCATACAAGGGTAAAACAAAAATTTCTTCGAAATCAATGCGATTTTTAAGAGACCCATATTTTTACTTTGTTAGACTAAAATTAATTTTGAAACATTTAGAGACCTCCAAAAAGTCCAATTTCCTATTTTTTCCCGAATTTTTCGAACCCGTTTTTTAATTGTTTGCATAGTTCCAGCTACACATTACAGAGTTTTCCTTAAAATTACTATAACACAAATGGAGAATTTAGGAGTACGCAAAATTGATATAACATGCCACTGCTATTTTTCTGTTCGCTACTATATGTACAACTAAGTGGACCCCACACAGAAAGTAATTTTTTGAAACTTTGTAATATTTAAAATAAACGTACAGATTTATCGATTGTTTTGTTAGCACCAATAACAGTCCTTGAAGATGTGCGATCAGTACTATATATCTTCGAAGTGACATTGATGCAACGACTAGTTTATGATCTATTCGTGATACATTGGGAATTTTATTTTTGATCGTTTTGGAAAAAACTATTATAGTTCGAGGATTTGTGGTGATTGATTCTTAGTGCATTTTTTAATTCGAGCTTATTTAATGAAAGACTCGGATTTTTCAGTATTCAGTACTTATTTGTGAGTGAAATCCAAATTATTTTCGGAGCTATTCCAATACGATTTTTAGTCTGTTTTTCCATATTTCGGGATTATTCAATGCGATCCGTGATATTCTTTGAGGCACAGTAGATGATGGTAAGTAAGAAGTCACTGTATAGAAATCATAAAATACTTCCATACTCACTACATATTCTTCAGTATTTAAAATAAAACATGAATCAATAAATTTTTAAACAGAAAAAACAACACAACAATTACCTATTAATCCAAATTTTTCGCAGTAATTCATGCAAGTACTGCCCAAAATATCAAAATTTTCAAATGTGACCATTAAATAAAAGACGGTGATATACAACATTCGGTTTATGATCCCAAAGTTATCTAGATATGATTCTGAAACTAATTGCTAAATAATTGAAACTGTCATCTACCACAACTTAACCTAATCCTAACACAACTTCAAAAGGAAATAATTCAAAAATCGCTCTAAAAGAAATGCAACCATGACAGTCTCCAAAAAAAATATGACGATGACCCGAAGAAGTCAGGGCAATGCTAAACAACTCTTCAATGATTCCCAGTGGTACAGTAGTTAACTCATCTACACTTATGTTGCGCATAAATTAGTACTGAAAAGTGTGTATCTCCACTATTTTCTGCTTTCCTTTTTGTATGCGTTATACACTATGACCTGAAAGGTTTGTACCTCCACTATCTCCCTATACATTATTACTATATGTAATTCTCCATATGCGTCAGTTCCAAATGTAAATATAAGTAGGTTAGGTGGTAGCTGCCCTGATAAGAAAGCTCACTTCGACAACACGAAGGTCCGTTGTGATACCACATACAACAAAAATAACGGTGACTTAGATCTAGCTACTTAGAGAATCGTTGGGTAGCAACGATAAAGCTCCGAATGATACCGATCTCAACTTTGGATAAATCCTCGGAGATCCAAGTGAGTCGCGACCGAATACTTTCGCCTAGTTCTAGCAAAAGCTGGGCAATCAAGCATAAAGTGATTTGGTGATTCCACCTCATCATCCTCCATACAGCTGCAGCAGGATGGAGTTTCCAGTATATTGAGACGTACCGCATGATACAATGGGACAGTGCCCTGTAAAACCCCAATGACCATTGATAGGTGCGCCTTAGTGACCCAATTAATTCAGCAGACCTCCTGCATCCCCTTTTGGTCAGAAATATCTTACGCAAGACGTGGTGTCCGGCCAATGTTCGCTGAGCGACACCAGCTGGAGGAGCAATCCACAGTGGCCAGCGGAATCCCGAAATCCCTACAGCAGTCATACAGATCAGTTGTACGATGCGGGCTACGAGATCCGCTTGACATTACCCGGGATATCACTATGGCCCGAGAGTAGATAATCTTAATTGTGAAATAATTCGATGCAATCGCAAGCGAGGTCAGGCACTCCAGACCACCCTCGTCGCACTGTAGTGTGAGCTCAAGGCCTTGATAGCCGCTTAGCTATCATTAGAGTAGATGTTAAATTCCCATACAAACGTAGTATCACTGCGGATCGCATTTCATAGTAAGTATAGCATGTATTCATGTTTACTATTTGTGCATTCATGCTGAATGGCCGATCATGGATAGAGTGAGAACATAGTAGTCGAGACCAAAATGTTTAATCTTACACGTACGTACATACTTGCATCACATGCACACTACACATCAGTGTCGCTATACATATGACTATTACCACAGATAGAGGCACTCTAGCGAGTCTAGCTCGGCTGAACCGTGAAGTATATACCCCGGTGTAGATTTTTCTATAAAATACCACAGTTTGCTGTTATTTGTGTAATAATGATGAGCATTTAAAAACATACTCGGTGCGATAAGATAATAATCAATTCAGGTGATGGTCTTCAAACTTTCGGCTGTGTGGAGTTGGCACACCGAAATACGATGCTTTCAATAAAAGCTATGCCCACCTTTTTTTCGCTATCCTAATAGGGTGCTTCAGTTTTTCTTCCATTTAAAAAGTAAAACTGTGCGCCTTCTTAAAAAATGGGTGCGTGTACTTATGTAGGCGCGTGAAAAGTTATACTTCTTTTCACTAAAAAATCGCTTTATTGCATGCAAATAATTAACTAGACTTGCTGAAAAAAAGGTATCGTAAATGCTAATCTAGGCAAAGGACTACCTATATACCAAATTTCAGGTAAATCGAACAGTGAATAGAATTTCATCGAATAGATCGGTTCCTGATTCAATTTCCAGAAGTAAATCACAGCAGAAATCTTCGGATTTGCATAATAAATATGATTTATTACAATATGTCAAACCCTAGTCCACTTTCAGAAAAGAAAGGATGTACCCCTATTTCAAAATTCAGGCAAATCGTACTATAAACTGTTTTATGTACAAAAGGTCGGCCCACTGGTCTACTTTCAAATATTGTCTTAGCGAATCGCGCCACAAATAAGATTTTTTGGAACAGGTCGGCCTGGCCCACTTCCTAGAACGAAACGTTCTCAAATATTATCTTTATCAAAGAGGTACCCCTGTTTATGTGAAATTATTTGAGATAGATCGGCGTTGGCCCAATTTTCGGACCAAATGTGAATCTAAAGCATTCTCAAAATTTTTTCAAAATCGCTTTAGTCGTGAAGGGACTCCTCCTTGACAAACACGTAACAGAAGAACTATATATATAATCTATCTATCTATCTATAATCTATCTATAATCTTATAACATAAAGTCGCTAAATTCATGTATGCACATAAACAGAAGGCCTCGATTTTAAAACGGTTTTTGCATTTGAAAGCTTAGCTCCGTGGATGGTACAGTAATATAATTTCAAGCTATATAGTATAGGGGGTGGCAAATTGCCAAATGTAGTAAAAAATCATAACATTTTTGTTATACACAGCTATAACTCATAAACGATGGATGGATTTAAAAAAATCTACTTTTCAGTAAAAACTTTTGAAATAATTTACTTCGATCTGCATCAAAAAAATATTGATTCTTCTTATATCAGCCAAATTGTTTAAACAGAAGCAAAAACATTTTTACAAAAACGCGTATATGTGTTTGTCCGCTGTGAACTCGTCCGCGCTAAATTGCTTTTGAGTGAGGCTTGATTGCGACCACATAATACGTACATATAGTGCATTCCGCTGCGTATTTTAACTTCGGGCGTAGGTTTATAGGTAGGTATAAAAACAAAGGCGCTTTGTCTGTCCCTCGTTTCTTGAATGCTTCACCTTTAAAATACGCAACGGATTTTGATGCGCTTTTATTAATAGATAAAAGAGTGATGAAGGAAAGTAACGGCATGAACATATTTGGCTGGAAAATTAACACCAGGGACAGATATAGGCTAATTTTATCAGTTCTGGATAGGTCTTGAGATCAAAAGGTGGACATGGGGTAATCCAGCGATATGTTTGTACAATATGGGTATCGAATGTAAGGCTGTTATGAGTACTTGATACCGGGGATTTTCGTACCGCGGGTAACTAGGGTGTCGAGACATAAGCCCCCCCCCCCCTCAAACGTGGACGCGGGTACCCCTAGAATGTGTTTATAGAATATGGATAACGAATGAAAGCTGTTGATGAGTGCTTAGTACAGGGTAGTTTTCATACATAGTTTTGAAAGGTCTCGAGATATATGCCAAAACGTGAATCAGGAGATAACACTAAGATGTGTTTTTACATTATGGAGTATCAATTGAAGCTGTTGATGAGTGCTTTTACGTACAGAGTAATTTTTATACCGCTGGGGTGACTAGGGTCTCACGATATGGGCATAGCCTGGACCCGGATACCCTAGAATGAGTGTGTAATATGGATATTCCACAATGAAATTTGTTGCTGAGAGCTTTAAAGTAATTTTCATTGAGTTAGAAGAAAGCTTATTAAATGTATGGAGATAGAACCAAATTTAGGGCAGAAACAAACGTCTTACGGGTCTGCTAGTATGAGATAAATTAAAATCTCCTTACTGTACAAACGTTAAGTAATGTATATGTATAGCGGCGCTATTTGTATTTTGTTGGTAGCTTTTTTTCGAATTACACAGCGAACATACGCGCGACTGCATTTTCAACCTGAGACCTTTGCGTCACATTTTTTTTAAAATTTACCCTAATTATTTTTCATAAGTCCCTTAGAAATATAACCTTTAATACTGCCAAAAATCAGAACGAAATTTAATAGACCTACAACTTCTACTTTGTTGAACTAAAATTCCACACTCAAAAAAATCAGAAAACTCTTAATAAATTCTTAAAATTGTCACTGCTATTTTCGTGTTCGCTGCTGTAGGTCCCGTGTAAACAATTTGTACAAAAAATAAAATGCAGCACAACGCAAACATTAAAAGAAGTTTGACCTGGCTTCACATAGACAGAATGAATGATTCCATACCTAAAATTTGGAGGAAAAGCTCGGATCAATCTCCGCTTATGTAAATTGCGCCTTGTACTATAGAGAAATATAAATACGGCAATTAAAAGAAAATATAAAAAAATAGTATATATAATTTATTTTTTAATTTGTTTTTTACGTATTTATTAAAGTTTTTAAATAAGAAGGTTAGGTTAATTAAATATGTTTAAAAATATGTATATAAGACAACTAGAGGAAGAAAATAAAATAAAATAATAACAAAAAAATTTATAATTATATACCGTTATAATTTATTTTTAATGTATTTATAGAAATATATATTGACAAATTTTAGTTAACTCAACGCAATTTGTTTAAATAATTTGAGCCATCGTGGCATGAATCGGACCAAGATGATGCAGAATTGGAAGACTTCTTATCCATCAAGATTGACGTCATCGTAAGCTATTTTGCTAGCCGGATTAAAGCAAAGATATAACAATTTTATATATTATTACCAGCAGACCCGGCAGACGTTGTTCTTCCCTAAATTTGGCCAATCTGCATACATTTTAATAAGCTTTTCCGCCTAACTCTGCCCTACCCCTCTACACTTTTTCCTAATCTTTTTATTCACTCTTCCCTCCGTCTTTTTCGCTTCATCTCCATCTTCGTCTCATTCTATCTCTTTCTCAGTCTCCTTCTCTCTTTTCTCTTCTCTCAAGATTTTCTCCTTCTTCTTTATATCTTATTGCCAGTCCCAGAGGGTGGTATGTATTTTGTTCCAGTCCCAGTCCTAGTCCTAATCCCAGTCCCAGTCCGTCCCTGTTATACTTCCCGGAAAAAAGCATCGTAAATACTAATATAGGCAAATTTATATACGAAATTTCAGACCAATCGAATAGGACGTATGTAAATAGGTATGTGGGTATTACTAATTCTTGGCTTTTTTCGGCTTCGCATGCATATTTATCAGCTTTGCCAGGTTGATGCGACTAAATCGAATATCACAATGAACTTTAGAGCTCTCAGCAACAGCTTTCATTGGTGTAAAACTTACTCCGTATTATAGCACACACCAACAGCTTCAATTTGGTACCCATAATGTAAAAACACATCCTAGTGTTACCCTGATCCACGTTTTGGCCTATATCTCGAGACCCTAGTCACCAGTAGGTATGAAAACTACCCTGTACTAAAGCCCTCATCAACAGCTTCAATTTCATACCCACAATGTAAAAACATTATCTAGGCGTTCACGGGCCCTACGTTTGGCCTATATCTCCAGACCCTGGTCACCCAGGGGTATGAAAATTATCCTCTACTAAATCACTCATCGACAGCTTTCATTTAATATCCAAATTGTATAAACTCATTCTAGGGGTACCCGGGTCCACGTTTTGGGCTATATCTCGAGACCCTAGGCTCCCAGATGTATGAAAATTATCCTGTACTAAATCACTAATCAACAGCTTTCATTTGATATCCATATTGTAAAAACACATTCTAAGGGTACCCTTTTCCACGTTTTGGGCTATATCTCGAGACCCTAGCCTCCCAGTTGTATGAAAATTATCCTGTACTATAGCACTCATCAACAGCTTTCATTTGATATCCATATTGAATAAACACATTCTAGGGCAGGAATAAACACGTTTTGGGCTCTATCTCGAGACCCTAGCCTGACAGTTGTATGAAAATTATCCTGTACTATAGCACTCATCAACAGCTTTCATTTGATATCCATATTGAATAAACACATTCTATGGGTACCCTTTTCCACGTTTTGGGCTATATCTCGAGACCCTAGCCTGACAGTTGTATGAAAATTATCCTGTACTATAGCAATCGTCAATAGTTTTCATTTGATATCCATATTGTATAAACACATTCTAGGGGTACCCGGGCCACGTTTTGATCTCAAGACCCTAGGCACGTAGCGAAAAAAGGTAGACGTTTGCCGATTCTCAGACCTACCCAATATGCTCACAAAATTTCATGAGAATCGGTTCAGCCCTTTCGGAGGAGTTAAGCCTCTAACACCGTGACAGAAGAATTTCTTATATTAGATATGGTATATTTACATTCGACCGTATCAAAAAAAAACTTCAAACTTTTAAAAGTAACTATTTATCCTAATGTTCCCACTGCGCTATTCCCCTTAGGTACTATGATATTTGGGAAAAACTACACAAGTTGGCGACAGGGTGATGTACATACGAACAAACACATAACTATCACATTCCATATAATTTCCATCTGTCATTCAATGGCTTAATGTTAAAATCATACTGCGCCAGAGGTTTAAATATTAAATCAGTTAAAAGAGGTACCAATCAGCTGATTTGCGGCCGTCACCTGTGTGGTTGCGCCATACTTTCATCCGTGGTTTTTCAGAAGTATACTTGAAAAGTGCCCCCATTTAACGAAATTTTTGTGCCTATTTCACAATAATAAAAGAAACCATTTTTTATAAAACAGTCTAAAGTACGTTCTTTATATACATTTATCATATGAATACAATTGCTGTTCGAACAACCTTCGCCAATATATTTATTTGTAGGATTTTTGATAAGTAGATTTTTTAGCTCCAATGACGCCAACGAATAATAAAGGTAAAACAACGCAAACAAAAAAATTCGTACATGTCCAAATTTTTGAATGTATGTAAAGTGAAATTAAAAATTGAAAATAATTCCACTGAGGAATTAGGTTACAAGCCATAAACTCTTAGCTATACTCGTATGTAGAATGGTAGCAGCAGTCATCAGCAAAATTTGGTGAGGAAAAACATGATCAACAAAGAAACAGAGCGCAATCAATTCAAATTGGTTATTTGTCGAATGAAATGGAAATCTGCATACTGTCTATAAAATTGAATCGCAAAAAAATCAAATAAAAGAATCAGCTGTACGAAAAGTTTATACCGTGCATGAATATACCAGAACTATAATATTCTAGAGTATTTGGTGCTTTTTTGTTTTCTTTGTAACAAACGACCCCACCTCTAGGGGACAATTTATATTAAGGCAATTGTGGAACAGTTAGTATACTTACCTTTTGCCACCCTTCCCATTCCAGAGCCTCCTGTCTTATATTTTTGAAATCATGCAACTTTTATAGCTGATGAGTGAGATGTATTCGAAGCTTAAATTTTCGCTGAATGTGACAAAATATCATAGTAATAATTTGATTGAATCAATGATTTTTAAAATTTCGATTAATAAAAAAAGTATTCTGATTTTCAACGATGCTTTTCAAAATACGCCCAACTTAGAAGGCACATTCAACAATACATTCCGCTAAACCTTCGAAATACCACTGGAGCTGACGTTCTAAGGCATCTTATGTAAAAACTGAAAATGCTTGAAAAAGCTGACGGTATGTATATCTAAGCTTAAGTGGAATAACCTATAAATGGAGCCGTCTTAATTTGGGTGTATTTGATGATCAGAGCTTTCATAATATTATCCATTTTTAATACTTTGATTTTGCGATTGATAGGCTATTGATAAAGTAGTAACTCCTATCTATATGGAAGACTAAATTTACGAGGTTATTACGTTCGATAACATTCTAAAAATTGGTGAAGAACAGACAGGCAGGCACACTATTAAGTGTTAAAAATAGTGTGTATATTTTATACAAAGAGAAAATCTGAAACATCATCGGGTATCAGCGATTTGACAATTTCTTGCCACCCATTTCGTTTTTCTTTCCAGCGTAAGAGTGTTGTTGTTCTTGCTGTTGTTAGAGCGATGAAGACACTCCCCGAAGGCACAAGCCTGACCTGACAAGCCTGATACCTTATGGATTGTAATGGCCTAGCAATGAAAAGTTGTCATTATAAGAGTTAACCAAAACAACCAAATATTATTTTCGTAGGATAGCGTTTTGAGGTGGCCCCAGCCCCAAGAATTTGAGCAAAATAATCGCGATTTTACAAAGCTCATTATTTACATATTTATTTTATTTCTTTTTTAATATACATAACTTTAGTAAAATTGCATATTATAATTAAAAACGACAAATTTTAAATGGTGTTTTACAGTTTTTTTTGATAATAGCATGTTTCTAATCAAGTGTATAAGTAAGAGTTTTACAGGCACATAATAGGCCATGACAATCAGTAGGCTTTGAAATCAGTGAGCACAATAACAAGTGAAAGTAAATCAATGACAAAGAAAACACAAAAAAAAACAAAAAAAAACTTTCAATGTAGAAAGGCAACTTTCTGAAGGTCTCCACCCTACTTACCATCTCGGTAGCGATTAAATGTGACCACATTATGCTTCTTAGCCATCCCTCCACCCCCCATTTCCATGGAACTTGGAGTCGCCAGAGCCTCGAATGCTTAAGAAAAAGCAATTGCCACGGCTAAATGAGGTTGACAATTGTATTTGTGAAGCTATAAATTTTGCTGGGAACCGCTTTAAAGGGCTACGCAACACAACCCCTTGAATCATTTGGGAATTTTAGTCACCTCATACGAAAGGCATATCTGCCGCGGGTATGTTTTAAGTACCCTAACCTGCTGAACACGGCGATTGTTCCGGTAATCACTTTTAAGGCTGGATCTGATAGAGTGCAATAAGCTGAAACAACTCAAAACATGTAGGTCCCGTCCGGCCAATTTGTAGGGAAAATCAAGAGGAGCACGACGCAAATTGGAAGAGAAGCTCGGCCTTAGATCTCTTCGGAGGTTATCGCGCCTTACATTTATTTATAATTTAACTCAGACATATTCATACCAGCTCAAAAGGCATGTGCGTAACTTTTTTTTTATTATTTAGTAGAGGACTTCCTAATATACAAATATTCAACTAAAGCTTATATAAGCTTTTAAATAAATATTTTGATGTAAAACTAAAAACGAAAGTGTTTTTTAACATAATCTTTCCGGACCCACTTACTTCCGACACCGAACCAAAGTTCATATAGAATTCATAGTTATGAAAGGCATACAACCAAGTACATACATCTGATAATATATATATTTTTTTGTTCATATGTATATACATGTATATGTTATGTATATAAATGAACATATGTACAATCATATATACGCTAGTTCACTAATATGTAATACTTTTATTTGTTGTACTTCAATTAGTTCGAGGTTTTTAACTTTGTTTGTCAATTCTCTACTTTTTGTTAATTGTATACACATGTGAATAAAAACATACATATGTATGTTAAGCCCACAAATATCTACACATCCGAAAATATACATATTTCGAACGTTATTGCAAGAGAATGCTTTTACAGATACACACATACACATGTACGTACTCGCCTATCAACAGTTCTGTGAAAGCTGCTCTTCGCTTATTTGTAGATTCTAAATAATTCATACTTTTTCATTTTTTAACAATTTTTATTGACATTCAATCGATATTTGCTATATTTTATTCAAATATTTATTTCAATTTATTTGTAGTCAATAATTTAAACATTTTGTTTGCGCCACAGTCATGCTTTGTTTTAATTAAAGTTTCATTAAATTCGCATCTGTTGATAGAATTCCACTCAAAAATGTCTAATATTAATACTAGCTATGAGAGGAATATCAAATAAATTATTTGCAATACTAATTTGTCAGAAAAGGCAAATGCAGCTCGGCGTTCACAAATTGATTTATTTACAAATCTAATCGCTGTACATGGTGCGTATGAGTGCGAAAAATTTATATGAAATTTGTAGTATCTGGAAAGAGAGCGAACAAAATCAACCATGCTTTAATATATGAATTTATTTGAAACAAAAATAAATTTGTGTATTATTAATAATGCAGCAAATAGACCAGGGATGGGCTTATTTTCGGCTACTAAATCAGTTTCAGTGCCAGCGAGTGCTAGGTAAAACATTTGTGTGTTTTGGGGTGTTAGGGAAATAAAAATTTACATTGGAAATATCGTACGCTTCGTCTCAAACGATATTCATCGCAAGAAGGTTGCGGAAATACTAAAGGCCGTGACACAATGCATTTAACACAAGCTTATGCATTCCAATAACATCGCCGCAGTCAACCAGGATGTTGCGTTTGTAAATATGAAGGAAGTTCAGACTTGGCAATTAAAGTTTATTACGCCTTGCCCACTCACATACAAAACTTCGCGAAGCACTGTTATAAACATTCTCCCTATACAACAAAAATACTTGCTAACATATTTTGTGTCGTATTCGATTGTTATATTGCAGTTTTTAATTGTGAAAAATGTTAGATAATTTATCAAAAAGTGGGAAAAAGAATTTTACTTGCAAAGTGTGCCAACACCCTTAGCCAAAGCAAATGTCAAATTCTTCTTCTTATGATTTGCTTGGAACAAAATTGGGGAGTTGGCTACTTTTCAATATCAGATGGCGCCTGTTCTTCCATTCTCCATAAAAATACGTGCAATCTACTCATAATGCATAAGCATGGGTTAAACTCATCTATATGAAAAACTGCTTATGTGTCGGAGCTATAAAAAACTGAAATGAAAATATTCTCTCTCAACTTCGAAAACCAATTCCCAAACTGTGTTGCAATAGTACGAAAACAAAAACATACATTTTTTGGCAAGAAATACGAAGAACGGAATAACCATAAACTGAAGTCGACTTTATGTTAAGCAGCGCATTATTGACATTCATTTCGCCTTCACATATATTTAATTATTTGCAACCTGATTAATTTTGCAATATATACATAAAAGTATTTAAAAAAGTATTTTTAAAGTAGTAGCATTAGTGCAAGTAGTAGTAGATAAACGTACTAATGCACGCTTCGTATGCAATCGTTGGGAAAACCAAACCCTTTTCAGACTTGTTGGCAGTGTTTCCGTAAGCCTAGAAAGAAATGTATCAGTTTACAAATAAAAAAAGGGACCAATCGCATAAACAGCGACTAATTTTACTAGTTTTATTATAAACATAACTGCTTTCATTTATAAATTTCAAATTACGGAGGAATTTTCAGATTTCTTCAGCTCACATATATATGGGGAAATCCGCCAACTTTGTTTTTTTGGAGAAAAAACATGAAATATGGTATCACGCAAATATCTTTTTGTTAGGAACATTGAGGGGTAAATTGGAGCTATAGTGCATCGCCGTTACTCGTCTTACATAATGCCTCAAAAAGATATAGTCAAAAGATCGAGCAAAATATATATAAATTGAGGTCGCAATGTTAAATATACATTTATTTCAACACTTCTGTACCGATTATATCGAAATTTTAACAAAATATGGAGATATATGCTGTTAGCTATGTAAAATTTTTTTGATACACGAGACCCGGTTTTGTAGATATCGGTAAAAATATAAAACCGAATAACCGCCAAATATTTTTTACTGCAAAGTTTTGCAACACATTTATTTTAACACCTTTCTACCGATTCTTTTGAAACTTTAAAAACATATAGATATGAGAACGAAGTATGTTTAGGTAAAAAAGTTTTAATACCCGAGATCCGGTTTTGGAGATATTGATAAAAATATAAACCCGGAAAACCTTAAATTTTTTTACTTATTTAAACACTTCTTAACCGATTGTGTGGAAATTTTATCAGGATGTACATATCTATGTGGGGTATATTTAGGTAAAATTTTGTTGATACCCGAAACCCGGTTTTAGAGATATCGGCAAAAATATGAAACCGGGTAACCGTCAAATATTTCATACCCGTTTGTTAATTTTTTCTCTACACCACAGTAGTATACCATCAATTGCCTCATCTTGGAATATTCACGCAAGGAAAGTTATTGATGTCTGTACATGGGGCAAATATACGAAATTTTCGCCAAAAATTGGCAATCGTCAAAAAGTGTAGAAAAAAATTTTTTTTTCTTTTTTAAATTTTGTACCAAATTTGTGTTTCTTTTCATTTACTTTTAAATAAAACCTGGTTTAAAAAAATTTTTTTTTCTACACTTTTTGACGATTACCGATTTTTGTCGGAAATTTCGTATATTTGCCCCATGTACAGACATCAATAACTTTCCTTGCGTGAATATTCCAAGATGAGGCAATTGATGGTATACTACTGTGGTGTAGAGAAAAAATTAACAAACGGGTATGAAGTGATAAAAGTAAAATTGTAGCTGTGCCCACAAAAAAACATGCTCCTGTAAAAAAATTTACGCAACCAAGTGCTTCCACTTTTCTGCCTCTACCTTCAAAACTGAAAGGGGGCACATCGAATTTGAAGCCCCAGAA
Source organism: Eurosta solidaginis (assembly GCA_029619165.1). Classification (NCBI taxonomy): domain Eukaryota; kingdom Metazoa; phylum Arthropoda; class Insecta; order Diptera; family Tephritidae; genus Eurosta; species Eurosta solidaginis. The sequence goes on from JARSSU010003751.1 coordinate 14,811, forward strand.
ATTTTTAGTCCCTGATAGGCTATTATCGTGCATAACCCAAATTTCAAACTCAGTTGCCTCAAAAAGCTATAAGCAAAAAACTGTCAATATTGAAAATGACAAAAAAAAAGTATCGCTACTTTGATTGATGATAGTTTTGAGTATTGGAGGGGCACATTAATTTTGCTCATACTTTTAGAATCTCCGTCTCAAAGACAACATTCAGTTTAAATTCCATAGCGTTTCAGCGATGCCTCAAAATTTTATCGAAAAAATTAAAAAAAAATCAATGGGTATCGCTTGAAAAAGTGTAAAAATCGACGTTTTTTACGTTTCGAAGTTCTGCAAAAACTTACTATCAACTTTCTTGATTTTTAAAATCATCAGATCGGATAGTCAAAAGGTCAAACTTAATGTCTTTGTACTTTTTTCTGCCTTTAAGTTTTTTGCACGTGTGTAAAACCCGGTATCCAAAAAAGTAAAAGTTTTTGGGATTTGCTCATATATCGTTAAATCCACACTCAAAAAATTGTTGGACCATGTGCTGCATGTGTGTTTAATTTACGGCGACCATTTTTTTAATTTTAAAACTTGCTTTGTTTATGATTTGAATCATAACGGAACTTTTAAAATTACAACTGAAAATCAGTTCGAGTTGTGAATCGCAAAAGCGACATTACATATTTTGTGGTCTTTAGTGCGAGCGATGCCGCCGGTAAAGGCTAGTTTATCCTAAAAACGCTATATAATTTGAACATAATAAGAGCGATGGCAGCTCTATTTTCCTGATAGCTTGAACTGTTAAATATGTATTAAGCAAGATGAGCAAGATGTGTTTGTATATTATTCTCTTCTTGTGTTCTTCGCCCCACATACCTGCACTTGATCGTCCCTCGCCTAGCACTTAAATGTGCAAAGCGTGCCCGTATGAGCAAAAGGCTCATACGAGCCGTTTTGCCCATCGCTGATATAGACTAAACGAGTAAGTTAAAGGGGGGTGAATAACACCACAGCAAATGCTCAGTAACTGTTGCATTGGGACATTTTTTGTTAATCAAAGTAAGATGGCAGGCACGAGTTTAAGGACGGCTGATCTCTTTGATATAAATTTTTATAATCTGAATTATTTTCAGAAATGTTACATATCTCTTAGGGGACTATTTAAAGTCTCATTTCGAGACTATTTCAGGCAGTTTCAAGTGATATCGTCTAAGTCCTACAATCGTTTTGAAATAATCTTGAAGTTGTACAGAAGTTGTTCTGAAATTACACTACAAAATAATCCTTTAGCTGTTCTTAATTATTTTCTTAAACGTATCGGAATAATTCCGAAATGATCCTGAAATGATCTTGTAATCTATCTTGAAATGTGTTTGAAACTATATTAAACATAATCCAGAAGTTCTACTGAAATTATACCTACATAATACCGGGACTAATTGTTTCAAATTGGTCCCGAAATAGTACCGTAAATAATCTTAAGTAATCTTGAAACGATTCTCTAACAGTCCCGACATGAGTTTGAAAGTCTCGAAATGATTAAGAAGTGATCCGGAAATCGTATCAAATTGGTCCCGAAATAGCCTAGAAATAGTTCTGAAAATAATTCCGAAGTGATCCATATCAGTCGTAAAATTGTTTCGAAATAGCTTCGATAGGATCCATAAGTGCCTCAAAATTGCAGCGAAAATTTTCTTAATGATTCTTAATTTAATAGGGAAGTGTTCGTGACCTTATACTTATATGTTTACGAAACAAATTGGTTCCGTTAAAGTCCTTAAGTAATTCCTAAAATAGTCCCGAAGTGATCCTGATCCATTTTGAAACTAACTCGAAATGTATTCGAAACTATCTGAAAATGGATCAGAAGTTATACCGAAATTATACCTAAAAGATTCCTCAAGTAATCCTGATTCAAAGAAATCTCAAAATGATTCTGTAACTGATCCGAAATGACTTCGAAAGTGTTCGAAAATTACAAGAAGTGATCCTGAAAATCTTTTCAAACTGGTCCCGATAGTCTCGATATGGTTCCGAAAATAATCCCAAAGTGATACCATAACAGCCTTAAAATGGTTTCGAAATAGTTTCAACGGAATCCATTAGTGCCTCAAAACTGCACCGAAATTTTCGAAATGATCCATAAAATAATACTTGTTCATCAAGCTGTCCAGAAATGCTGAAAAAACACTTCCAGAAAATATACGAATACACGATATAACTGCATTCCCTTTAAAAATTATATCGAAGTACGTCAATTCATTACGCATAGACAGAGTGGCCTCGCTCAATATTAGTTGATATGTAAATGCCCCCGCCCTCGTCTTCCGAACACGTGATGGCGCACCTTAATTTATGACCTTTACGTATTGTAGCATTATTCGTCATACCCACCTATGCAATACACTTGCGGCGTTACGCATCATGGACTTCTATGCCATAATAGCCTTCTTAGTAACAATCATATATTAACAATATTATACAACATAATTATTTGGGGGGAACTAAGCACAGCGGTTTCGCTAACATCATGGAATGCGAATCTGAAAACCCTTGTCCGTTCACGCTAATAAAGTCTGCTTATTATTTACATACAACCAATAATGTGCAATTAACCAATACTCACATTGATCTGCTGACTTTGCAAGCATTCATACACATCTACAGTATGCATAGCATTAACCAAATTAACTCGCATTGAATCTGCTGACGATGCATGCAGGCTACAAAATCTACATATATGCAACAGGCATACAAATCTACATGTATTCTGCTGGCATACAATCTACATGTTACAGCATGTATACAACCACATGTATGCCATACCCCATTACCAATGTCAGATCTTTTAGTTTTTATTAGTATTAGATATTATGATGTATAGGTTAAGTAAAATACTATATAAATGAAGAATTCACATCTTTTTATTCTAAGTAAACATTTCAGTATTCATATTATGGGAAATAAATTTCAGTGCCCTTTTTATTATATGAATCGATGTGTCCCATTTTAATGGAAATAAATTGGTCCCTTTTTTGCCGCATTTTTTCTTTTAAAGCACTTTTGCGAATATTTTATTCACTCTAAATACAAAAATTTTTTTACTGCTTTTATACGTGCCACACAAGTTTTCTGGTTCGAATGTTTCTGATCCCCGCACCCCTCTCCCGACTTAGCGTTTCAGCTATATTACTGATATACTAGAAGCTTTCTAGGACCTATGCCACTTGCTGCTTCTAAATCTGACAGCTGCATCACTCTAATAGCTGGAGTCTTAGGGCTTCATTCTGTATTGCGAACGATAGCTCAGACGAACGATTCGCCTCAAAACGATCCACACTTCTTACATCTGCTATCACTGACCAAGCCTAAAGTAAAGGCATGTGACGTGACGCGTTTGAATAAGAATAGTAATGGTGGGTAGTGTCCATTACAAAGCAGACAAGCTCAAGCAGTTTCTTACCAGCCCTGCAGAGTTTTTACCGTTCTCCAAGCTAAATGTCATATTTTCTTTGTGGTCGTGGAGATAGTCGTGGTGAACGTTAAAGTGTCTGAAGAAGGCATGGATTTTGTGTCCGAATAATATGTGATAGTAAAAATTTTCTGTTAGCTCCATTAAACTGGGGACCTAAATTTTGACATTGTACAATATACTCTCTTTCATTATTAAACATACGATAAAGCATTGCTTTCGGCAAAGAATGGGAACCCATCACCAATACCTGCCTCAAATTCGCTCCCAATAAAATATATAAAAGAAAATATACCCAATTACTTGTCCTCTTGTAAATTCACATTTTTTTTGTTTTTTTTTGGACATACTCACATCTGTCATAGTACCACGCGAAATTAGCACAAAACTCGTTGCTTTTAGCATAGCGGGTTGTTGAGCACGCGCCATAACTAAAACCAGCATCCGTTGGTAATGAACATGAGCATCTGGCCAGTCATGGGAGAAAACGGCTTGTGCTACATTGACACTCTTGAAAAGGAAAAAGTGAAAATTTAGTTTAGCAATATATATTTAAAGGCTGTTCAGTTTAATTAAGTGAACTAATGTGTGTCTACTTCAAATGAAATATTTTTGTGTTTGTATATGACCAAGGCTGCTGTGCATTTCAATTTGTATCTCAGTGAGATCAGAGGATCTCTTCTGCTGTAATCTTTCAATATTCTGTTTTATGGTGACACTGTTAAAATAAATTATAAGTACTTAGATTACTATTATTTTTTCTCTAAAAAAGGGAGAGAAACTCGAGATTCGAGATATCGAGAACTTTGCATCTGGAGAGGTTCCCAAATCTTGAAATATTCGTTAGGCTCGTGAGCTTCTTATGATTCAATTTAGTTGCTTATTGGCAGTACTAGTGTAGAGTTTGCGAAATTAAGAGCCCCTCAAAATTCGCATTGATTTTTGAAAGTTTTTTTTTACGAAGTGTCTCAGATTTCTTTCTGTTGAAATTATAGAATGTAGTTGCAAGATTAAATAGTATTTCCTACAGAGAACATATTTGGACCGAATAAGATGTATGTCACGCATGAGACAAATATGCATATACTCGTAACTATACATAAGCAACCATTTATTATTACATACATGAAATCAAATGTAACGAAAGTCTTTTAGTCCTCATTAAATGTTTCAACAGCAAACAGGTGTTTTCATTATTATACCGGACACTCGCGCAAATAGTCAGATTATTCTAACACTTTCCGATTTAAATATTTTTTTTTCTTTTAAATTGATTGGGCTACAAATCTTTATGCCAAAAAAATGCATAGAACTGCAAATAAAATCTTAAAATTTTTCGAAAAACGTGTTTGAGATTGGTTTGGAAAGCTTCAATTACAATTCATAGAAGTTTTTTGTTTATAGAAAGTTCAAATTAAAAAGGGAAATGCTTAGTTGGTAATGCTATATTTTGTTCGATGCTATATATTTTCAATTTCTTAATTCTTCAAATATTTGTGACTTGTTATTGTCTTTAGATAACTTGTTTTGTGCTTTTTAACTTACCGCATCAATAAGTATTGTCCATAATGGCTTATCAATAAATTTGCACCAATGATGAGAACAAAAACAAAGGACAGTTTGATCTTAAAAACCATATCAGTATCCATGGTCATTTGAAAGCCAACAAAGCATAGAACAAATGATGAAGCCATGAAGTTTACTAACAATGCCACACCAAATACCTCATTCATGATTTCCGATAAGCTGTAATATTTGATAAAAATAAATAACAGAAATATATTGGTATGGATAATTTCAATTGAAAACCTGCATTGATTAAATCGACAGCTCTTCGTTAGGGGTGACATAAGGTCAATAGCCATAACATCAATTGACCTTATGACCATTCAAATGGTCACAAAGTCAGTTGAAGCTATTAACATATGAAATAATACAACGTCAAATCTAAAATGAGTACAATATAAACAACATTGACGTTATGCCAGCCTGATTTTCGAAATGATCAGAGGGCCAACTCTTTTTCTCAAGTAGCGATAAGGTCAATTATTTTGCTGGCCGGTGAGGATTATTTTGAAATAAGAACATAATATTCAACTAAGCGACTAACCCATTCTGCATATTTTTTTATGATTTCCTGCTTAACTTAAATTGCTTTATATTTTTATGGTCGTTTTCCAAAAATGGCCGTTAGGTCAAACAGAAATTTCATAAATGACCACAAAACAAATTTAGGAAGGTCATAGCGTCAGCAGATCAGTTGAAGTGGTCATAATAGCAATTCCTCTTATGGCCATTTGAACTGGTTATAACATCAATTGACCTTTTGGCTGTAGACCTTTTGTGACCCCAGCTATCCGTTAAGCTAAACATTGATTCAAATTTTTAGTAAAGTAGAAACAATGATTTGATGTTAACGTTATTTTTAATGTTTTGTTTTCTCCAAATAGAAGCAAAATCCGAATGTAATTTCGTCGCAATGACAACTTAGAAGTAACTTTTTTAAATCAGTTAGAAACATTTAATTTTGGAAATGTCAGTACCTTAAGAAAGTACTTTTTCTCCAATATCAAAATGATAATAAACTGTACAAAACAAACCGGTTTTTTCGAACCCTTAATCGATTTGACACGGAATGATAAATGCTAACGCTTAAAAACTCTTCCGTCCAAACAACAACAAACCTTAAAATCTTCGAGTGATATGCTATAATTTCAGCAAGAAATTTCATATCTTCACGATAGGCTCCGCTTTCCAAATCAACGCCACGTCTTTGCAGCGCATTTTTCCTTGATTTATCTCTTTGTCTCCGATACAAACTGACTTTTGGTTCATATTCAGATATTTTACGTGCGACATGCTCATAATGCATAATAATCTGTGTTCCCATTGCACAAATAACTAAATCACTTGCAATTTGTCCAGCTGCTGTATGATAACCGGCAATGATATCTGATAGATAAAGCAAATAGTAACTCCAATGATCAGACCAATCCCATGGTATATAGCTTTGATATGGTATGGCCCTTTCAACTGTGCGCACATGCAACCAACAATCATAGATTTGACGTTCCATCCATGGATACAAATTATATGTCCAAATTAGTATCATAAAATTTGTAGTGAAAGCGCTCATTACAAATCGACTTTGGCTTAAATGGCGACGTAAATTCATTTGATTTGCTCTTCTGCGGTATGCGGAAAAATTTGCTTCATTGATGTTAAAAATGTTGACAGTTCTTTTTGTTTTCTCCACATGTAATAGATTTTAATTAAACCGACAATAACAAAACCAACATACGAAAGTGTCATCGATGCTTCAACAAAATCGCGCGTGAAACTTATAACAACAAATATCATTTCTGATATAAAGATGACTGCTGTATTAATTACGCATAAATAGAACATAAGTTGTAAAAGAAATCCACCTTTTTTCCCCCATAAATCAATGCCGACACTACGATAAAAGAAATTTGGTAGATAAAGAAAGTGTTCGAATTTGATGATCTTCGGCGGCATTGTAACGATGCGGGGACGGCGAAAGCTGTAACGTAATTAATGAAAAGTAACATTAACATGATAATACCAATTTAAGAAATGAAGTAATTAGTCATGTTTCCTACATTAAAGCCCATATTGAACTTGTTTTTCCATGCAAAATGCAAGTTCTTAATTATCTCATTCTTAATTGAATGCTTACTGAAGTCAAAAATCGAGTCGGTGTTTTCAATTTTACTGTCAAAATAACAATCAAAACTAAATTATTTTCAATAATTTACGAAAAACATAAAAAACAGCAAAAAAATCCAAATTTTATTTTTAAAGCACTTGCAGCAAAAGATAATATGGCTTTTAAAAAATTGGCACACATTTGGTTTGGTGCAACATTTATGAATAAGTGTGCATGCATTTTATTTTGATTGGCTTTATATTAAGGAAGAAACGGCAGCTATTCCCTTTAATTCTTTATTGTAATACCTACATTTGTATATGACACTACATTCTTTTTGCTTCGATTCCAAGCTTAAAATACTGACCAAATTTTACTTTACCGCAAAGTCAAATTGCAAAAACAATTTCCAACGAGAACTAGGAAGACCAATATTGCCTACAAGAGGAATCAGTTTGACATATTATTGTTGACTTATTTTTTTTTCTATCAACAAAATTTTTTCACAATAAAACAATGAAAATATAGCCGAAAAAATATTGCACTATTTTCTGGTTGACTTCTTTCACAAGAACGTTGATTTTCTTTACATATTTGTGCACACAATTTTCAAAATAAAAATAAAATATTCGTTTTCCAGAAAATATAAAGAAAAACCGGCCGAATGTCAAAAAAACCTATCGAAAAACAAGTAAGGAAAGCTAAGTTCGGGTGTAGCCGAACATTACATACTCAGCTAAGAGCTTAGCTGCGTTGGTTTCGTAAGGTTTCGTAGATGGTTTACAGGTGATTTATAATTCCATATCACATACGTTTCGGAAATATCCACCAAATTGTAGACACCATGTAGGAAAATTAACCTAGGGTAACTCTGTAATGTGTTTATATGACATGGGTATCAAATGAAAGGCATTAAAGATATTTAAAAGGGATTGTGCCTTAGTTCTTTAGGTGGACGCCTTTTCAAGATATCGCCATAAAAGTGGGCCCGGGGTGACTCTAGAATGTGTTTGTACGAAATGGATATCAAATTAGAGGTATTAATGATGGTTTTAAAAGGTAGTGGCCCTTAGTTCTATATGTGAAGGCGTTTTCGATATATCGGGCAAAATGTGGACCAGGGTGACCCAGAACATCATCTGTCAGGTATAGTAAATTTATTTATATACGTAATACCACCAACAGTATTTCTGCCATTATTCCAAGGGCTTTTGATTTCGCCCTGCTAATCTTTTTCATTTTCTTCTTCTAATATGGTAGGTGTCACACCCATTTTACAAAGCTTTTTTCTAAAGTTATATTTTGCGTCAAAAAACCAAACTAATCACCATTTCATCCTTTTTTCGTATTTGGTATAGAATTAAGGCATTTTTTTCATTTTTCGATATCGAAAAAGTGGGCGTGGTCATAGTCGGATTTCGACCATTTTTAATACCAAGATAAAGTGTGTGCAGATAAGTATGCGAACTAAGTTTTAGTAAATATATATCTGT
>JARSSU010003752.1:0-21402 GCA_029619165.1 Eurosta solidaginis
AATGGGGCACAATGGTAAATATCTCGCCAATATAAAACAAAAAAACTATTGTCAATCTAGACCACGTCTTTGGCCACAGGAGGCAATAGCTGCTTTAAGCAGGAGACTTAAACTGATGAGGGAATGTGGTTATTGTCAGCTGTATAGATTCCTGATACATACCAGATTTTTACAAAAAAATTGTTCCATAACGACAGATGCAGGAGTTCAAATGTAGACGGCTTAGGATCTAGATAGTTATCTCAAGTAGGGTCAAGACCAGTGACTTTTATTTCAAAAACATTTTATGATTTATTTTCTTAATCGTAATCTTTATTCAGCATTATTACACCAACGACTTGTGAAAATAACTTTTGCGACAATGAAAAGGAATTATTTTGCCACTTGTGTGTGGGCATTTGAATGTATTAATAACGCAAATTACTTTTATTTCGCTTGAGCAGATTTGGAGATTCACACTGCGGGACACATACAATCTCACATTACTCATATTTAGAATAATTTTCTGAAATGAATATACCTAAATATATTCAAATATGAAAGATGGAGGAAAAGATCATTTTATTATGTAGTAACTTTTTCACCCAAAAATTATTTATAAACCAGGTGTAATAAATGTGGTATATGCAGATTGCTTTACAGACTTGGCAATATTCTTACAATATATAGATCGGGAATTTGTGATATTGAATAGTTAACGTTCATTATATGCGTACTCTATTAACTATTGCACAACATTCTGCAGATCATAGTATGTGATCGAATCATCACATTGCTTGCAGTAACAAATAAAAACCATTAAATCATTTCATAACAGTCTAAATCTCTTACTTGATAAGGGTGCTGGAATTACCGCCTTTAGTAAACCAATTTCATTTCTAACAACAGCGCTTTCATACATTCAATAATTATATGCAAATCACTGAAAACTTTTCCTTCTCGTAGTTTGACAGATAATTTGCTACATACTTAAAAATTGCTTACCTTTAAGATAAGCGATGTGTGCAATATTTACTGCACATCTCAGAGTGCTCTATAATGGATATTAAACATGTCTTATAGAGAAACGATTCCGTGTCCAGTCGTACCTTAAATTTATGTGTATATCTAATCATTTGTTCAACCACTGATATATATAATGATATTCTAATTTTTTTTCTACTCAAGACGGTTACATATGGATACGGGCCTCAAGACAGGCTATTTTAAGAACATAACCTTAATCTTCCTCTACACGGACCGCAATTTATAGAGAAAGACTTAAAACTCGAAAGAATCACAAGATCATACTATTGCGGCCGAAATGTACAAAGCAATCTTAAACTAAATACTCATCAGTGAAATTGTGAAGTATGTAGCAGAATAAATCAATGACCGGCATCCGAAGAAAGAGTTCCTTTTCTTGGCTCTGGAAGTTCCAATACCGGAAAGGAGAGAATCAAGTCCTATCATAGGGTGATATTATTTTTATGCTCACGGCATTTTGAACTTTTATTACTTGCATTGACTGCATTCTCAAATATTATGGTATTTGATGGCTAAATTGAAGATCAAAACCTGAATTTGGAGGTAAAAAGTAATGTGTCAATACCCATGACTTTTTTCAGTTAATACCAAGGTTGTTAAAGTTCTTCACTTGTCTGATTGACTCTTATGAATATAACGTTGGTACATGAAATCCCTAGCGGTTTTATTTACAATAGCACTTAAATAGTTAAATTTGCACAGGATTAGACTACAGAATTATTTGTTTGTCAGTCCAGTCATAGCGCTAATTAATGGACAAGTTGAGATAGCGTGCATTTCGACCTGTAAAGAAATCGTGCGTTTGTCAATTTAAACATGAGATATAATTTATTCAGAGCTTTTCGCTGAGCATGGGGGGTTTTTCCAATCAGATTTATACTCTGTGCTGTGCAATTGCAATAAATAGAACGATTCACTAATTGTGTGTGACGTACATAAGAAGAAATAAAATCGCTATTTCAAGATATTTTTTATAAAGTCTGAACCCCTTATATGTGCAGTTCGATACAGGTAGATAGCTTTTGTGACATTGTTCGTTCAAAATAAAATGTAGAATAGGGAAATATGAACTAGGTTAGTCAAGAAGCATACATAAACGTCCGTCGATTTATAGTATTGAAAAGATTATACGGAGAAGTAAACAAGCTAATACATCCTAAATTTAAAAGCAAGTGGATCAAAGTAAATAATCTTAGGATTAAAGTTAGATATCATATTATAGGAATAGAGAATAGTCATCCATATATTAGATGAACATGTGTGTTATGATTGAAAAATGCTTACTTTACATTAAGAGGAATCGGATTAATGCATATTGATCTTAGTAATCATTACACCTTACTATAATGTCTGATAGGTGACTGATATCATACGATTTAGCATAAGATGAAAGAATTATGTATTCCTTAGCAAATAATAGTAATGCATGCTTTTATGCCGTAGTGTTATACTCATCTACAGTACTTTTGGTGACTTATTCATGGTCTATCAATTTAACTTATTTTTCCTCGTAAATTTACTACGTAGTATCCTAGGTAGATTACAACAAAAATTTAGGTTATTGATACATGTTATTTAGGCAAAATTGACATACGTGCCGAGTTTCATATCAATATGGATCCAGAAAGAGAGGCTAATACAGACGTTGTAAGGGCAACTACAAAAAACGGAGATAGACGTTTAAAAAAGAGGAATTTATGAAACTTAGAGACTTTATGGAATGATAGACCGGCTACCCTAATATCGACAAGGAAGTCCCGGATCCGACGCTTTAGTTTTGGCTAAATAGTGCAAATTAAAGCCGAGTCTAATTTTCAAGTATAATAACACACAATTTGATGACAAATTCAGAAGTATTTAAAGTTATTTCTCATATCAGCCAGACAAAAAAGTAAAACCGTCGTGCATAATAAACAGATGATCATGCATGATCGTCCCCATATCGGATCCAATCTCGTCGGATCTAACCGTGACGTAGCCTTTCCAAATGGACCACTTTCTGTTTTGGTTCGTGGATTCCGATACTCGGTTTTTGTATCTGCTAGTACCTACATCGTTGATAATCGTTTACAACTTTGGTATGGCCTCCCAATTACACTGCCAATTTCGGGGACAACCTTGTTTTCGATTGTTGGTATGTATAGCCAGCACCAAATCTCCTCTTCCTGAAAACCTCGCGAATCTGATTGTGTTTATCGGTGCGTCTGGCTTCATGCTTGCTCACAGTCATATATCTTGTTCGTTGCTCTTATTCGATCAGGTATTTCTCTTAGCTCTTCTCTACCTAAGATAACATCATTGCTGGATTTCTTCCGACATTTCTGCAAATCCGCATCTAGGCTACTCTATGTCCCAACCTTCAAATCAGCTTTCGAGGGTCTACTACTGAGGTCCTTGCCGAAAAATTATTTTGGGTTGCATGGGGTTGGCCCGTTATCTCTTCCTTATGCTTATTGGTAGTAGTCCGTTAAGATATTATTGTTAGTAGTCATACAAGGGGACTTGGGTTGATCTAGCTTTCGATGATTATGTAGTAATTGATCCTTTTCCTCGGTGCAGGATTTTCATCCAGCATGATCCCAAAAAAAATGTCTCTACATTTTAAAACTTGGCAGGACCTTTCAGATTTTTAGCAGGATCTAGCAGGATCTTCCTTCAGTGTGATCGTTTGTAGCGTCTTTGCTTATTCTGGCAAATTTTTCTGCTAACTTGTTGATCACACTGGCAGGATCACCATTAAATATAAAATAGTTTGAAACGCGCTGTGAGGCTTGGGTCTTGTAATATTAAATAATACGAATGCGCTGTGTGGCTTGCGTCTGGAAAATTATTAATCTTTATTTGAAAATGTTTTCTCTTTTATACAAAATGTCTTACTTTACAAATACGTATTTACACTAATACTTACAAACTAAAAAGTACCTACATTCCTAGTACATATATGACAAGTCAGAATATTATTTTTCTAGTGATCTATTTACGGAAACATGCAATTAGATACATATAAATATTTTGGCAGTCACATTGACCATTGACTGTGTATTGCATGCGCAAGCATTAATAACCCATTGGTGAACTCCCGCTGAGCATATATAAATATTTGGGTCGGCTATTTGTGTGGCCTATAAGTGCTCGTGTATTTTGTATTGTTAAGTCAATTTCGAACAAGGGGCATTTCCATGTAACACTACACTACTGCTTGTTGTGGTACTCCAGTACAAGCTCTTCGTTAGTAGTTAAAACACATATTATGTCATCCACGTATCTAGCATAAACACGCCTAATTTAGACTTCAGCTCCTGTATGCACTTTCTTCCAGATTTTGCATGAACACTTCCATAAGAATGGCTGATGTGGGGCTTCCCATTCCAATTCCATTGTTTGTCTATATATTTCATTGTTGAATTGAAAATAGTTTTGACGTAAAGTGGTTCTTACCGTATTTGTGATTTGCATACTTTTCACTTTGTTTTTTGTATTATGAGCTAACTATCTTTTATGTCAAATGATACCCAATTATCTGTTATTAGTTAGTTCTACGGTCTCAAGTTTCTCTATTTGTTCTGTTGTATTAGCTATTGTATATTCGTTCCGTAGCTCCAGAGTATCCTTCAATATCGTTTTTTAAATATTTGGACAGTTTGTAAGATGGTGTCGATTTATAATTAATGATTAGCCTAATTGGCGTGTCTTGTGAATTTTGGTAGTGGAGGAGCTGCAGGGTTCATTTGGATCAATCTATGTGCCATGTTAGAATCTACTATATTTGTTGCATTTTATATAGCAACTTGGATTTTTTTTTGGTATTCATTCGTGGGATCCTCTCTTATGTAGTGCACGAACAAAAGCAGTGGTGCGAGCTACTGCTATCGTCCACATACTTCCTGTACGAGGGGGACACGCCACCACCGACACATGTCCGAAAACTTGCGGAGTTCGCGGAAACCCATGGAACGAATCTTGCCATCGGATGCGACGCCAACGGACATCACGAGCTATGGGATAGCAGCTACACATATGCAAGAGGTGAGTCCATTTTTGACCCCTTACTTACTACTAACCTAATTGTATACAACGAAGGCAACCAGCCAACGTTTAGGATTAGAATTAGATAGGAAGTCATAGATATCACCTTGGCCACAGACTCTCCCTCTGTAAGAATCGATGACTGGAGAGTGTCAGACACATGCTCCTTCTCAGACTAGAGTAGGATACTTTCCACCATCGACCTTGAAGTGGGCGACAGGTGCACCATCATGACAATAGGACAGGGAGAGGGAGTAACTGAATATTCATGCCAGGGTTCCCTCTTCGGGTTTCTACAACTTGATTAAGTGGTACCTGGTATGATATTTAGCTAGCGGACGGACGTTAGTAGGAGGTCGTGGCGAGCTGTTCAAGCTGCTTTACCGGAGATCCAGCATTTCCGGTAAGTGAGGCTTACAGTCGTCGCCACGATAAATAGGATTAGGAGGTGTGGCATCTACTCTTAGGGACTAGTCCGTGGGCGTGATGTGCAACACTTCCACGGACAGCACGACTGACCAGACTTTAAGGTACTTAGCTACGGACATGCCGTCTTCATCGAACCTTCGCCAGGGAAGCATCAAGCACACTAAAACATATATATTGAAGTTCAGTTTCAACAAATTTTCAAACTTTATGTTTGATATTTTAAAATGTTATCACATATACATATATACATATCTTTGGCATTGAATTTTTTTACGTCTTATACATCCATACATTACCTGATATTCTTTTTATTATTTTGTTTTTGCACTTTTATACGCAAATATAGGAGTTGAAATTAATTTATTTTTAGTTAAATTTTTTTAGTATATACAAACATAATACTTTTTATACTCAGTTGAGCAGAGCTCACAGAGTATATTAACTTTGATTGGATAACGGTTGGTTGCACAGGTATAAAGGAATCGAGATAGATATAGACTTTCATATATCAAAATCATCAGTATCGAAAAAAAATTCGATTGAGCCATGTCCGTCCGTCCTTCCGTCCGTTAACACTATAACTTGAGTAAATTTTGAGGTATCTTGATGAAATCTGGTATGTGGTTTCCTGGGCAGTCATCTCAGATCGCTATTTAAAATGAACGATATCGGACTATAACCACGCCCACTTTTTCGATATCGAAAATTTGGAAAAATCGAAAAAGTGCGATAATTCATTACCAAAGACGGATAAAGCGATGAAACTTGGTAGGTGAGTTGAACTTATGACGCAGAATAGAAAACTAGTAAAATTTTGGACAATAGGCATGGCACCGCCCACTTTTAAAAGAAGGTAATTTAGAAGTGTTGCAAGCTGTAATTTGGCAGTCGTTGAAGATATCATGATGAAATTTGGCCGGAACATTACCCCTATTACTATATGTATGCTTAATTAAAATTAGCAAAATCGGAGAACGACCACGCCCACTTTAAAAAAAAATGTTTTAAGTCAAATTTTAAAAGAAAAGTTAATATCTTTACAGTATATAAGTAAATTATGTCAACATTCAACTCCAGTAATGATATGGTGCAACAAAATACAAAAATAAAAGAAATTTTCAAAATGGGCATGGCTCCGCACTTTTTCATTTAATTTGTCTAGGATACTTTTAATGCCATATGTCGAACAAAACTTTACCAATCCTTGTGAAATTTGGTAGAGGCTTAGACTCTAGGACGATAACTGTTTTCTGTGAAAAAGGGCGAAATCGGTTGAAGCCACGCCCAGTTTTTATACACAGTCGACCGTCTGTCCTTCCGCTCGGCCCTTAACACGATAACTTGAGCAAAAATCGATATATCTTTACTAAACTCAGTTCACGTACTTATCTGAACTCACTTTATATTGGTGTAAAAAAGAGCTGAAATCCGACTATGACCACGCCCACTTTTTCGATATCGAAAAATGAAAGAATGCCACAATTCTATACCAAATATGAAAAAAGGGATGAAACATGGTAATTGGATTGGTTTATTAACGCAAAATATAACTTTATAAAAAACTTTGTAAAACGGGTGTGACACCTACCATATTAAGTAGAAGAAAATGAAAAAGTTTTGCAGGGCGAAATCAAAAGCCCTTGGAATCTTGGAAGGATAATATATATAAATAAATTAGCGGTACCCGACAGATGATGTTCTGGGTCATCCTGGTCCACATTTTGGTCGATATCTCGAAAACGCCTTCACATATACAACTACCACCACTGCCTTTTAAAACCCTCATTAATATTTATAATTTGATACCCATATCGTACAAACACATTATAGTCAACCCTGGTCCAACTTTATAACGATATTCCGAAAAGGCTCTATAGAACTAAGGCCCACTCCCTTTTAAACAACTCACTAACACTTTTCATTTGATACCCATATCGTATAAACAAATTCAAGAGTCACCCTGGTCCACCTTTATGGCGATATCTCGAAAAGGTGTCCACCTATAGAACTAAGGCCCACGCCCTTTTAAAATACTCATTAACACCTTTCATTTGATACCCATATCGTACAAACATATTCTAAAGTCACCCCTGGTCCACCTTTATGGCGTTATCTCGGCGTCCACCTATAGAACTAAGACCCACTCCCTGTTAAACTACTCATTAACACCTTTCATTTGATATCCATATCGTACAAACAAATTCTAGAGTCACCCCTGGTCCACCTTTATGGCGATATCTCGAAAAGGCGTCCACCCATAGAACTAAGGTCCACTCCCTTTTAAAATACTCATTAACACCTTTCGTTTGATACCCATATTGTACAAACGCATTCTAGAGTCACCCCTGGTCCACGTTTATGGCGATATCTCGAAAAGGCGTGCACTCATAGAACTAAGGCCCACTCCCTTTTAAAATACTCATTAACACCTTTCATTTGATACCCATATCGTACAAACAAATTCTGGAGTCACCCTGGCCCACCTTTATGGCGATAACCCGAAAAGGCGTCCACCTATAGAACTAAGGTCCACGCCCTTTTAAAATACTCATTAACACTTTTCATTTGATACCCATATCGTACAAACAAATTCTAGAGTCACCCTGGCCCACCTTTATGGCGATAAGCCGAAAAGGCGTCCACCTATAGAACTAAGGTCCACGCCCTTTTAAAATACTCATTAACACCTTTCATTTGATACCCACATCGTACCAACAAATTCTAAAGTCACCCCTGGTCCACGTTTATGGCGATATCTCGAAAAGGCGTCCACCTATAGAACTAAGACCCACTCCCTTTTAAAAGATCCTCATTCAGACCTTTCATTTGATACCCATATCGTACAAACAAATTCTAGAGTCACCCCTGGTCCACCTTTATGGCGATATCTCGAAAAGGCGTCCACCCATAGAACTAAGGTCCACTCCCTTTTAAAATACTCATTAACACCTTTCGTTTGATACCCATATTGTACAAACGCATTCTAGAGTCACCCCTGGTCCACCTTTATAACGATATTCCGAAAAGGCGTCCACCTATAGAACTAAGGCCCACTCCCTTTTAAAATACTCATTAACACTTTTCATTTGATACCCATATCGTACAAACAAATTCTAGAGTCACCCTGGCCCACCTTTATGGCGATAACCCGAAAAGGCGTCCACCTATAGAACTAAGGTCCACGCCCTTTTAAAATACTCATTAACACCTTTCATTTGATACCCACATCGTACCAACAAATTCTAAAGTCACCCCTGGTCCACCTTTATAGCGATATCTCGAAAAGGCGTCCACCTATAGAACTAAGACCCACTCCCTTTTAAAATACTCATTAACATCTTTCATTTGATATCCATATCGTACAAACAAATTCTAGAGTCACCCCTGGTCCACCTTTATGGCGATATCTCGAAAAGGCGTCCACCCATAGAACTAAGGTCCACTCCCTTTTAAAATACTCATTAACACCTTTCGTTTGATACCCATATTGTACAAACGCATTCTAGAGTCACCCCTGGTCCACGTTTATGGCGATATCTCGAAAAGGTGTCCACTCATAGAACTAAGGCCCACTCCCTTTTAAAATACTCATTAACACCTTTCATTTGATACCCATATCGTACAAACAAATTCTAGAGTCACCCCTGGTCCACCTTTATGGCGATATCTCGAAGAGGCGTCCACCTATAGAACTTAGGCCCACTCCCTTTTAAAATACTCATTAACACATTTCATTTGATACCCATATTGTACAAACAAATTCTAGAGTCACCCCTGGTCCACCTTTATGGCTATATCTCGAAAAGCCGTCCACCTATAGAACTTAGGCCCACTCCCTTTTAAAATACTCATTAACACTTTCATTTTATACCCATGTCGTACAAACAAATTCTAGAGTCAGCCCTGGTCCACCGTTATGGCGATATCCCTAAATGGCGTCCATCTATAGAACTATGGCCCACTCCCTCTTAAAATACTCTTTAATACCTTCCATTTGATATACATGTCATACAACACATTCCTGGGTTACCCTAGGTTCATTTTACTACGAGGTGATTTTCCCTTATTTTGTCTGCAAAGCTCTCAACTGAGTATGTAATGTTCGGTTACACCCGAACTTAGCCTTCCTTACTTGTTATTTTTGGTTTTAAACTTGAATTTTTTTATCTTTAAGATATACGCATTAGAGGTTTACGCCGATCACTTTATCGGCGGCGGCGGCGTAGGCTCTATTATATATCGGCGGCGGCGGCGTGGGCGGCGCGCCGGTGTACGCCGGTGTTCTCACTTTAAAAAGCTTGATTTTGCTATTTAAAAAAATAAAAATTAGGAAAGGTTTTGTTTGTATGTATTTTAGGAAATCAACGTGTTGGCCATTTCGGAAAGATCCGGGGTTTTTGCCTCAAGATCTCGCAGACCTTTCAAAATTTTTTAGGAGTAGCTCCTTGCTGAGGGATTATCCCTCGTTCGCTTACTTCAGAGAGGCTTCGAACCTAACCCCGGTCTTTGGAATTGGTACTGCTGCGTCTGCTGAAAAGAAATAGAGCTACATAAAATAGTCACAGCGTAGTTTCACCTAGGGTTAACTCCTAATAATCGTCGCGAACACAATTCCTTTATATAATCTGTGGCTCTTTGGCGGCCACGCACAAAGGCGACTTACGGTTGATATTAATGGTCTTTTAATACTCATGACTCTCGTGGCACAGGGCGCCTCCAGTTATTTCGGCTGTTTTTAAGAGCTATTCCCGATGTGCGAACAGTAGCAATCCCGACCACCAGTCTCTACCACGCCTCCTGACCCTCACACCGCACAGAAGCTATAGGACTGCGACTTCGAACTCATACCTTCGTTGACGTCACTTTCCTAGAAGCGGTAGCTGTAGCTCCAAAGACTTTCCAACGGATGCTTTTGTCGCGCTATGCTGCCGAGCTACACCAGAGAAACACCTTGAAACGTTAGGGAGTGACTATTCGGCCAAAGATGCCGCCCTCGAAATCATAAGCAGTCTAATTGGATGTCATTGCGTAATGGGTAAAAATCGTATAATCTTCGGCGCATCTATATAATTAAAATTTTACAAGGACCTTGTATAAAATTTTAAAATGTAGACCAAAGTTTGCAGACGTTTGTGTTCACAACATTGAGTTCAATAGTCTTGGTTAAATCAAAACGATATTTTAGAATGAAAGTCGACCGATTTTAAGTTGAAAGATTTTAACTTCTGTTTTCCGGCCTTATGATAAAGAGCTCAGTATGGATGACCCCGTAGCTTCAGTTTTCATACTAGTTCGACTGTCCACTACGTTAGGGTAGTAGCACACATGGTCCTTAGTTCGACTGTCTTGGGAAAGCTTTTCCTTCACCACTTTGAGTGTTTATGCGAAAGACAAAGCCTCACCTGGTAAATATATGTGCCTACGTATCCACATTTGTAAAAGAAGCCGTAAGTGTAGGTGATATTTACACTTGGTTGATAGGCTATAATCAATGCGATTCAGTCCAAGGGACTAGTTTTGGATAGGACCGCCAACTTTAGGAAATCTCAAACCGAGAGACTTGGGTGTTGAAGGATTAAATGTGAAAATCAAAATTATCATTTCAGATAGACAAACAAATAGACAACAGATGTTTAGATGTAAGCCCAAGTGATTTTTCAAACCCTTATACGTACATATATCCTCAACTTAAGTATGAGGTAAGAATCATTTCAAAGGAGTGTGTTGCTCCTAGAACCTACTAAAGGATTTTGCGTCACTGATTTCGCTTATTCTTTCAGCCAATCGCAATATAAACTTTTTTTTAATAGTGTTTGTAAATTGTCGAGCTCGGCACCTTTTTTGGTTAATTTGCCTTTTTTAACAACTTGAGGACAATTTCAAAACATGTTCACCTTGGGTAATTTTATTTGAATTCATTGTTCATTATTAATTTTTTGAAAAAGAAAAATATGCAAAGTGAGCATATATGTAAATTTATTATATAACTTTTCTTTTAGTGTTTTGGTTTAATAACTTGGGTGATGCAAAGTCCGTGTTAAGCTGACATCGAAAGCGCCTGCTTTTTTAAATAACTTTTGAACAGTTAGGAAGAGTTAAATTTCGCAATTAGTTTTTTATAACTGGCAGTGATGCGCATCCGTTGATGCCACTTTCGACCATACCCGACCAATTTTCGACATGAACAATAAATGGCCTAAACAGCCTTAAACGAGTAGAAAATATAGTAACGCGCCGGACGCCGCCGCCGCGCCGATATTTTTGACATTCGGCGGCGGCGTGCGAAAAACGACCCTAATCGGCGGCGGCGGCGACGTTTATCGGCGGCGTATATCATATACATTACCTGAATTTTATCACACACAAATATATATAAAAAACATACGAAATTGAACTGTTCTTTTATATATCTTGTTTTCATATTGTGTTTTTTATATATTATTTAATATTTTATTTATATTTTTATTATTCAATTTTTCGAGCTCAAGGCCACGTATAAATAAAAACCAATAATTTTATATGTTTCAATAAATATATTTGTTTAATGATTTATCGATATTTCGACCTCAATCTGAGATCATCTTCAGGACTAAAAAGATTAAAAGCAATAAAAATATTAACAAGTGCATTTTACATACATCACTATAACACCATTTACACTCTTGGCTGTGCCTGATCGACTAATTTTCAAAGATTACATATTAAACGAATATAAACAAAATAATGTAAACAAATCAATACCGTAAATATAAACAAGTTTTGACAAAAACAACCATGTACAAATTTCTCCAACTGTACGTCACGCTCAGCATACATATATATGTACATATATCAGCTACAGGTAAACTGTTGTTGTCTAACATTAGCCGTGTTTTTTTATACACGCGGATACGTTTACGTTTGCGCGTGAAAAAAAAAGCCTATCCTCGCTTAGATAATGCTTAGGAGACCCATCTAGCGGCAATGGCTAAACAACTAGCAACAGCAGCAGGTTGTACTGAAAAGCGTAGACACAACCCTCTGTTGTATGTCTGTGTATAACATATAGCTAAATCAGTTGCGATGAATTGTGGACACACGTAGAATACATAGAATTAGTGTAGAGGGTGAAACAAAAACACATATTTCAGTTACATCTGAGTATAATGCGTATTGAAATTTAGTAGTACACATTTTATGCGCAGCAACTTCAGAGGTGTATTTGCTAGCGTTTTAGCGCTACAGGTCATTGTCCAGATTTAGACAATGTGAGAATTTTGCAACAAGAGAAGCAATATAATAAGAGATATACTTGAAATGCTTCATATTAGCCGTATTTTTTTCACACACGTATACGTTTACGTTTGCGCGTGAAAAAAAGCCTTTCCTCGCTTAGATAATGCTTAGGAGACCCATCTAGCGGCAGTGGTTAAATAACTACAGCTACAGCATAGGGTGTACCGAAAAGCGGAGGCACAACCCTCTGATGGCCATAGGGTATAACATGTAGCTGAATCAGTTGCGATGAATTGTGGACACACATAGAATACATAGAATTAGTGTAGAGGGTGAAACAAAGACACATATTTCAGTTACATCTGAGTATAATGCGTATTGAAATTTAGTAGGACAAATCTTATGCGCAGCAATTTCAGAGGTGTATTTAAAGTTTTTCGCTTATTGAAATTTAGTAGGACAAATTTTATGCGCAGCAATTTCAGAGGTGTATTTAAAGTTTGTCGCTTACAGTCCATATAAAGTTTAAGCGTAAACGTATATAGATTAAAAAACAACACAGCTAATATCTGCAATGACTGGCGATGCTGGAGATCCCATAGGCATTCCATAGCCCTGTTCGTATATTTTGCCTCTAAATTTAAAACACCTGTTGTCCTTTATGCAGAATCGTACTACCCAAAAAGTAAGTCCTTCGTTAACGAAGTATGGCTTTTTATAAAATCGCACTTATTCTCAATAATTTTCATCGCATGGTCTACTGGAACGCTAGGGAAAAGAGATACCACATCAAAAGGAAATAGAATTTCATTGCCATATATATATGTCTTTTTGATTTCGTCTTTAAACTCGATTGAGTCTTTTACATCGAAAATGGAAGATTTTGTTATGTTCTTAAGTATGTTAGCAAGGTATTTACACATACTGACGAACATATTGGTCTCAATGGAATTCCTTCCTTGTGGATCTTCGGTAGACAATAGAGTCTCGGCGCATTAGCTGTTTGGCTTAACATACTGTATTTTTCATTCAGACTAATCATTTTTTTTTAAACATCTTTTCTACAAATCCATTATTCTTTTCTTGGAGTTTGTTGGTGGGATCTCTTCTCAGAACTCTGTACGACATGATTTCATTAACTATTTTCCCTAACTTCGTTTCATATTCAAATTTTTCCAAAACCACTGTAACATCTGCAATCTGCATTGAGGACCAGTATGTGTTTATTGTTACTGAAGAACTCTTTTGCTGAATGTAGGGTGTCTAAGGCAAAATGATCTGTCGTATTATTATTTGGCCTTTTTAGGTGATCCCGTATTAATGTGGTTAAATTATTTCGATGGTTTGTATACAGTTCTCTCCGTCTGCTATTAGCTTAAAAAGTGGAAAATTTTTCGTTGTTCGTTTATATTTTTGGTTATTGGGATTTTCAGTTTGCCGCACATTCATTATATCCTTGTTTGCTTGGTTCTTATATTGTTTGCATCCTTGGTTATTTTCAAATATATATGTACGTATATGTGAACTTTCTTTTTTATTTTGATTTGTTGGTTTTTATAACTTTTTCTTAGCTTTTCGGGGTTTTGCATAGGGGATATCTGTTTTCGGAGATACTAACCCGGGGTACACTAGGGTGTTCCAAAAATAGATTTTTTTTCGGTAACATTTTTTGCGTACTGAAAGTGAGTGTCGGAAAATGGAAAAGAGATCGAGAATAGAGTTGTTGGGGGATTGGGTATCCTCGACTCAAATAGGCGTTAAACTAGGAGCCGCACGAATGCTTTAGAGAACCAAATAGCTGGTTCGGTTTCTAACCAGATTGACACGGGCACACCGAGGCCCGTTGACTTTGTCCCTACGGACTATTTTAATAGGTTTTCGTTGCGGATTTTCGGATCCTTTGGCCCTTATCTCCCGCTGAGGGTCTCTGTCGCGAATGGGTTGTCATTTAACCAGCTATACCGGCGGAGGTAGAAGCTTTTCTGGCATTATATTTGATTTCATTATTATTTTTATATATTATTATATTTATTATTTAAATACTGTCATAAAGGGCATAATCTTGGTAGGGAGCGGGCAAAGGGGTAATTTTACTTACGGGGCCAAGCATTTTTTTGTTCGAATATATAATTTTTGGGTTTCATTTTAACACCAAATTTCATAAGTTAATGGTGACACTTTTGCTTCCATCTGTTTTTTTTTCTCTTCTCATCTTTTATTCATTATCTTTTCTTTTATTTTTGCCTTCGGTTTGATATTTTTTCTTTGATCTTTTGGTATCATTCTATCACGTTTCCCTTGCAATTTTTCTATACTATATACACATTTTTTTCGCACATATTGTGGCGTGCCTTGAGATTCATACATTTCTACATACAAATATTTTGGCTCGTTTTGATATGGCCTGAGAATCACTGACTCTTAAATACATATTCATTCAGTTGTACACACATATATTCTGACTCACGCCACTACAGTCTACGCCGTACGGTGTCTAGTAACTTGAAGCTTATTGTATTTCATTTTAAAGCCGACTAAATGCTCATCACAAGCCTTTACCTGCACACAAATTATTCCCACGATTTATTTATGCTGAGGTTGCATTTGACGCAACTAATTTCGTTTTTGCTTAGATAGGAACTGAACATATATGTATATAGTACACTTAGTTCGTAATTATTAGTGTAAGTAGGTATTTCAGTATATAGAAATTTTGTATAAACGAAACAACTTTTAAATAGAGAAGGCAATTCAGATTTTGACAACACAACTAATTGTTCTAATTACTATATGGCGATCCTGCCAGACCTTCTTGATAATAAGCAGACTGCTATATAAGAAGCAGTCTGCTAAACATCTCAGGGACAACCACCATCCTGCCAGTTTAAGTATTGTCAGCAGACTGCTAAACTCTCGCAAGGATCCTGCCAAACCCACTTGATAATAGGCAGACTGCTATTTAAGAAGCAGTCTGCTAAACATATCAAGCAGGAATAGTTTATCCCTGTTAGCATACTCGCCACATTCTGCATACAAAGGAACGAATTTCTGGCGGCGATCCTGCCGACTTGGCAGCAAAAACAAGTGAAGATTTGGAATATTTTGCGCACTAGAGGAGATTCGATATATCAACCTTGAGCTGGTTCATTCACAAATACTTTAATGTCCTCCCGAAACGGATGCACACATCAACGATTGTAAACTACTTAATCCCGATGACATATTATTTTCGAAGTATTTTTTGCCTACTCATAAAGCAATTTCGAAGGCACAATCAGGTGAAACAACGGACGAGTTCATTGAAGAAGTCTACATACTACTATCGGAGAAAAACTAACCAAAGAAGAAGTTAAACATTTGGTGGTAATTCAAGAGGATGTGCAAAGCAATTACATGGAATTTCGACGCATGGTAATAAATGGGTAAAGACTGACAGCACAAAGCATAAAAAGGGTGGAATATAATTTTGACACCGTGACAGGCAGACTAGTAGCAATAATAAATCTTGACTGGCACCAAATCAGACTGGCAGCTATTAAATCAATAACTTAACAAATAATTATAAATTCGAACAATTCTGGCAGCCTCACGGCTGCTCAACCAGTAGAAAATTTTTAAAGAAATTTAAAGAAATTTTTTTAATATAGTAGTTATAAATAAATCTAAATTACAAAGCTTAAGAAAGCATTTTTGTTACATTTTCTGGTTAGAATAGTAAACATTTTTTTCAGAACTATAAGTTACAGCTACAACAATTTCACGAAATTTCCAAAAATACTAAGAAAAATGATAAAGAAAAAATTCAAAATAAAAATAATTAATTGTAATTAACTACGATGAAAATAGAATATACTAAGACAGATTAAATAGAAATGAAGGTTCAAAGCCCAAAATGGCATAAAAAAAACAAAAATTAATTTTTAAATTCCAATATTTTGTAAAGTTTATCGAGTAAGAAAAACAAATTATACTTAAATGATTATAATTTGAAAAAAATATATATATATATAAAAAAAAATGTTCAAGAAAAACTTTTTGTAAAATGAAAATTTTAAGTATACTGGAATATAGGTTCAATGATAATAGAATAAGATAAAAACAAGGAAAATTTATTAAAATAAGCTTAAATTAGTTTTTTTTCTCAAGGAAACAGGAGAGAAATTTTTTACTATTCACAATATCCTGGTGGAAAAAATTGGCAAACGGCATTATGATAGCCATAGCTGGATATGAAATAGGAACAGAAAACTCAGGGAATTCAGAGAAAATATTAGTTAAATATGAGCCACCAGTTGAAGAAGAGATAAAAAATATTCCAAATATTCCAGATGTTTGGTTAGCTGTTTTAATTTGCGTATTTGTGCTATTGATCATTGTCATGGCTATAATACTCAAGAATTATATAAAATATAAATATAGACAGCTAAAAAAGCATTCAAGAGCGTATTTAAAATCTCATTTTAACCAAAACGCCAACTACATTTGAACAAAATGTAAAGATCAACTTTAATACCTTATTATTTATCCTTTTCTAAACAGTAATCCTCAAAATGCTTCAATTAACAGCAATTTTTTTGGGACAGCTTTATCAGCACTGTCTAAGTTCGACAGCAAACCAAGAATTTGCATAATCTTTTGGATGCTCATGCAACTCTCCACACTCAAAGGTAATCATGAAGCAAACACTTTAGATGAAACAAGTAAGGAAGGCTAAGTTCGGGTGTAACCGAACATTAAATACTCAGTTGAGAGCTATGGAGACAAAATAAGGGAAAATCACAATGTAGGAAAATGAACCTAAGGTAACCCTGGAATGTGTTTGTATGGCATGTGTATCAAATGGAAGGTATTAAAGAGTATTTTAAGAGGGAGTGGGCCATAGTTCTATAAGGGGACGCCATTTAAGGATATCGCCATAAAGGTGGACCAGGGCTGACTCTAGAATTTATTGTACAATATGGGTATCAAATGAAAGGTGTTAATGAGTAGTTTAAAAGGGAGTGGCCCTTAGTTCTATAGGTGGATTCCTTATCGAGATATCGCCATAAAGGGTGACCCGGGGTGACTCTAGAATGCGTTTGTACAAAATGGGTATCAAACGAAAGGTGTTAATGAGTATTTTAAAAGGGAGTGGGCCTTAATTCTATGGTGGGACGCCTTTTCGAGATATCGCCATAATGGTGGACCAGGGTGACTCTAGAATTTTTTTGTACGATATGGGTATCAAATGAAAGGTGTTAATGAGTATTTTAAAAGGGAGTGGCCTTAGTTCTATAGGTGGACGCCTTTTCGAGATATCGCCATAAAGGTGGACCAGGGGTGCCTCTAGAACTTTTTGTACGATATGGTATTTTGAAAGGGAGTGGGGCCTTAGTTTCTATTGGTGGACGCCTTTTCGAGATATCGCCATAAAGGTGGACCAGGGGTGACTCTAGAATTTGTTTCTACGATATGGGTATCAAATGAAAGGCGTTAATGAGTATTTTAAAAGGTAGTGGGCCTTAGTTCTATAGTTGGACGCCTTTTCGAGATATCGCCATAAAGGTGGACCAGGGGTGACTCTAGAATTTGTTTGTACAATATGGGTATCAAATGAAAGGTGTTAATGAGTGTTTTAAAATGTAGTGGGCCTTAGTTCTATTGGTGGACGCCTTTTCGAGATATCGCCATAAAGGTGGACCAGGGGTGACTCTAGAATTTGTTTCTACAATATGGGTATCAAACGAAAGGTGTTAATGAGTATTTTAAAAGGGAAGGAGCCTTAGTTCTATAGGTGGACGCCTTTTCCAGATATGTTATAAAGGTGACCAGGGTTGACTCTAGAATGCGTTTGTACAATATGGGTATCAACGAAAGGTGATTATGAGTATTTTAAAAGGGAGTGGGCCTTAGTTCTATGGGTGGACGCCTTTTCGAGATATCGCCATAATGGTGGACCAGGGGTGAATATAGAATTTTTTGTACGATATGGGTATCAAATGAAAGGCGTTAATGAGTATTTTAAAAGGGAGTGGGCCTTAGTTCTATAGGTGGACGCCTTTTCGAGATATCGCCATAAAGGTGGACCAGGGGTGACTCTAGAATTTTTTTGTACGATATGGATATCAAATGAAAGGTGTTAATGAGTGTTTTAAAATGTAGTGGGGCCTTAGTTCTATTGGTGGACGCCTTTTCGAGATATCGCCATAAAGGTGGAACCAGGGGTGACTCTAGAATTTGTTTCTACAATATGGGTATCAAACGAAAGGTGTTAATGAGTATTTTAAAAGGGAGTTGGCCTTAGTTCTATAGGTGGACGCCTTTTCGAGATATTGTTATAAAGGTGGACCAGGGTTGACTCCATAATGTGTTTGTACGATATGGGTATGAAATGAATGGTGTTAATGAGTTGTATATGTAAAGGCGTTTTCGAGATATCGACCAAAATGTGGACCAGGGTGACCCAGAACATCATCTGTCGCGTACCGCTAATTTATTTATATATGTAAATACCACGGAGAGTATTCCTGCCAAGATTCCAAGGGCTTTTGATTTCGCCCTGCAAAACTTTTTCATTTTCTTCTACTTAATATGATAGGTGTCACACCCATTTTACAAAGTTTTTTTCTAAAGTTATATTTATGCGCCAATAAAACCAATCCAATTACCATGTTTCGCCCATTTTCGGTCGCATGTTTTTTCATTTTCCGTAATTTTCAATATCGAAAAAGAGGGCGTGGTCATAGTCGGATTTCGGTAATTTTTTATACCAATACAAAGTGAGTTCAGATAAGTACGTGAACTGAGTTTGTAAAGATATGTCGATTTTTGCTCAATTTATCGTGTTAACGGCCGAGCGGAAGGACAGACGATAAACTCTGTATAAAAACTGGGCGTGGCTTCAACCGATTTCGCCTTTTTGCACATAAAATAGTTATCGTCCTAGAATCTAAGCCCCTACTAAATTTCACAAGGATTGGTACATTTTTGTTCGACTTATGGCATTAAAAGTATCCTAGGCAAATTAAATGAAAAAGGACGGAGCCACGCCCATTTAGAAATTTTCTTTTATTTTTGTATTTTGTTGCACCATATCATCACTGGAGTAGAATGTTGACATAATTTACTTATATACTGTAAAGTATTAGATTTTTTTTTAATTTGACTTTAAACAAATTTTTTTTAAAAGTGGGCGTGGTCGTTCTCCGATTTTGCTAATTTTTATTAAACATATATGTTTAGGCCGATAAGCTAAATATCTCGTGCCACCCTAATGTGCACTTTTTTATTGTCTAACTGTTGCACACAAATGCATGTTAGAGTCCGAATTAAGGGGAAACTGAACGAAAGGGCCTATGATCGGCCGGTCCGATATAAATCCTAGTTACTTTTCGTTTTTCTTTCCTTTTTGACTTTCAACAACTGCAGTCAGGAGCATCGGAGCAGCTACCACATCGAAGGTAATTTAAAGTTAAATACATACCTTTGTATTTTCATCCTTTTTTATACTTTATTATATAAATATAATAAAACCATTGTACCGAATTCAAACTAATTCATTTTCATTTTGGTGTACTTTATCTCTCCCGTCTCATTCCCATAATTTGAGTCATTCCGGAGCATAAGCCCATAGAGAGTGCCCCGGCTTGACATTTTGGTCCATCTCCCCGTAGGAAAGCGAACCGGCACATACCTGAAATACAGTCCAAAACAGCGGAATTGCTATATTGCTAAACCCGGCTTAACACAACAACTTTTTCCATCACTACAACACATCACCATATTCATAAAATCAAAGGTACGTGGGTGTTCAATTGCACTAAAATATTTTTGATATAAACTGAATGTTTTTAGCGACCTTTTTATATGTAAATATGTTGAACTTTAGCTGGCTCGAGGTCAATAAAACTACGTTGAATAAAACCACAGGTTTTTTAACTAATTTATTCCAATATATTTCGGTTATTCCGCGATAACCGTTCTCAAGGATCTGTGTATAAATGTGATATAAACAATTTTCTTATTACCAAAAACAATCAAAACATAAACAATATTTGTATATATGTACATACATTTCTTTTCACGTCTTTATAACTTGACGCGGAGCTTAACACTGTCTATTTGATCGTTAGTAAATGACGAAACAAGTGAGCAACGCCATCGGTATCCGTTTGTAGTTTAACCGAATGTCTGGTGGAGTGTTAATTATATGTAACATTTCTAGTGTAAATCGTTTGTTGTAGTGTTGTTCTTGTTGTAATATTGTTACTCTTTGCGAAGTTGGGGGAGTGGCCGCTACTTGCACAGTGTGCCATAAGTGCAGTTTTTTGTGTATTTGAATGATGGCACTGTTTAACGTCGCATTTGTGTTGTGCTAGTCTGGTTTTTAACTTTGATTTCGCTGTGCCAATATACATTCTTTTGCAAGGTTCTTGGTTATTGCCGTTACATGGAATTTTATAAATTACATTACTTTTTTCTAATTGAGGTATTTTTGACTTAGTTTTGTTGAACATGGTTTTCAGAGTGTTGGTTGGCTTATGGGCTATTCTTACTTTTTCTTTATCATAACAATCTGACTTCGCTAGTCGTTCTGATAAATGAGGTACATAAGTGACGGATTTGAAATTTTTTTTAGGGGTTTCACGATCTTGTTGATTTTTTGTAAATTTGGCTCTTTTTAATAGTGTTTTTATCATGTTTTCCGGAAATTCGTTGTCTTTCAAC
>JARSSU010003753.1:0-26164 GCA_029619165.1 Eurosta solidaginis
GTATCAAATGAAAGGTGTTAATGAGTATTTTAAAAGGCAGTGGGCCTTAGTTCTATAGGTGGACGGCCTTTTCGGAATATCGTCATAAGTGGACCAGTGACTCTAGAATGCGTTTGTACATATGGGTATCAAACTAAAGGTGTTAATGAGTGTTTAAAAGGGAGTGGGCCTTAGTTCTATAGGTGGACGCCTTTTCGAGATATCGCCATAAACTTGGACCAGGGGTGACTCTAGAATGTGCTTGTACGATATGGGTATCAAATTAAAGGTATAATAGAGGTTTTAAAAGGGAGTGGCCCTTAGTTGTATATGTGAAGGCGTTTTCGAGATATCGACAAAATGTGACCAGGGTGATCCAGAACATCATCTGTCGGGTACCGCTAATTATTTATATATGTAATACCACGAACAGTAATCCCTTCCAAGTTCCAAGGGCTTTTGATTTCGCCCTGCAAAACTTTTTCATTTTCTTCTACTTAATATGTAGGTGTCACACCCATTTACAAGTTTTTTTCTAAAGTTATATTTTGCGTCAATAGACCAATACAATTACCATGTTTCATCCCTTTTTTCGTATTTGGTATATAATTATGGCATTTTTTTCATTTTTCGTAATTTTCGATATCGAAAAAGTGGGCGTGGTCATAGTCGGATTTCGCCATTTTTTACACCAATACAAAGTGAGTTCAGATAAGTACGTCAACTGAGTTTAGTAAAGATATATCGATTTTTGCTCAAGTTATCGTGTTAACGGCCGAGCGGAAGGACAGACGGTCGACTGTGATAAAAACTGGGCGTGGCTTCAACCGATTTCGCCCTTTTTCACAGAAAACAGTTACGTCCTAAATCTATGCCCTCTACCAAATTTCACAAGGATGGTAAATTTTTGTTCGACTTATGGCATTAAAAGTATCCTAGACAAATTAAATGAAAAAGGGCGGAGCCACGCCCATTTTGAATTTTCTTTTATTTTTGTATTTTGTTGCACCATATCATTACTGGAGTTGAATGTTGACTTAATTTACTTATATACTGTAAAGATATTAACTTTTCTTTTAAAATTTGAATTAAAAAAAAATAAATTTTAAAAGTGGGCGTGGTCGTTCTCCGATTTTGCTAATTTTTATTAAGCAGGCATATAGTAATAAGTGTAACGTTCCTGCCAAATTTCATCATGATATCTTCAACGACTGCCAATTACAGCTTGCAAACTTCTAAATTACCTTCTTTTAAAAGTGGGCGGTGCCACGCCCATTGTCCAAATTTTACTAGTTTTCTATTCTGCGTCATAAGTTCAACTCACCTACCAAGTTTCATCGCTTTATCCGTATTTGGTAAGAATTATCGCACTTTTTCGATTTTTCGAAATTTTCGATATCGAAAAAGTGGGCGTGGTTATTGTCCGATATCGTTCATTTAAATAGCGATCTGAGATGAGTGCCCAGGAACCTACATACCAAATTTCATCAAGATACCTCAAAATTTACTCAAGTTATCGTGTTAACGGACAGACGACGGACGGACGGACGGACGGACGGACGGCGGACATGGCTCAATCGAATTTTTTTTCGATACTGATGATTTTGATATATGGAAGTCTATATCTATCTCGATTCCTTTATACCTGTACAACCAACCGTTATCCAATCAAGTTAATATACTCTGTGAGCTCTGCTCAACTGAGTATAAAAACTTGAAACAAACAAGGCAAAGCACGGGAAAATTCAAATAGTAAGGATATGAACGTAGTATATGTACGTGTATATATAGATATATTATATATATATATATATATTTCCAAATAGGTATAAAAGATAAAAAAAAATCAAGAAAAAGATAATTATGATAAATGTGTAATTCAAAAAATTGGAACTTTCTTAAGCGTATATATGTATGTGTATGTGTATTTGTGTATAGGTATGGTATGTGTACAAAAAATCAAAAGGCAAAATTCTAAAGCTGAGAAATTACATGTATATACGTACCTATGTATTAGTATGTATATGCGTATAAAAAAATGTTTCAACAAATTCTGAATAGATTACTCTCTCAATGTAGGTGACGAGAAAGTGCATAAAGATAAAAATAAAATTCACTTTTACCGTTAAAATATAAACATTCAAAAAAATAAATTAATAAAAAATACAGAGTAAATAAACAGTATAGTTATAAATTGTTAGTTGTAGTTAGTAGATAAAAACTTAAAAAGAAAAAGATCCAAAAAAACAACTTCCAAGAGTTGAATTAAAATGACAGAAAATCATAAAAAAAATCAAAAAAATCGTAATCAACAATCTCCACGATTTTACTCAAACCATTAACTGGAAAGTTGTAGTAAAAAATTGATTGCAAAATATATATGGAAATTCTGAAAGTATAAATGATAAAAAACTAAATGAACAAATGTAAAATCTCGGTATGACTAAGTATTTTAAATTAACTTTCGAATGAAATTTTAAACTTTCTGAAATATATTGTGGTACTGTTGGTGCATGTGGTTTGTCCTCGCTGATTGGCTCTGTGGGTAGTTGAGTAAGTAATGAAGTATTCTGTCCAAGGTCAAGTCAGCTAATCCTTAAGCATTTTAAATTCAAAAATTGTAAATCTACATACATTAGGAGGGATAATCTCCTCTTATGATTTTGCGCGATGGCACCGAACTTTGGAGAACGACCACAGTGTCAAGAGCTGCTTGACGAAATTGTTGAAAGGGTGCTGGAGTATTTAAAATTGCAACCGGATTGTATTAATTTTCTAACATATCAATGGTTGTATCAAACATTGATTTAAGTGACACTGAGGCGGAAATTTTTCTGTCTCAGTATCACTTTACGAAAAAGATATGGACGCTTTATGGTCCATAGGGGTGGGCGAAATTCAATTTATGGAGGGTACCATAACACTCTCTTTAAGATACTAAAAAATAAAAAATTTTAAATTTAAAATAAAAATTGTTTTTATTTATTTATTTAAAAGGTTTATTTGAAAAAGTAAGTATTTACAGGAAGAATTTACCACGAAGTTGATTATAAATTTTTCTGTAAGTGTTTATAATTATATAGGCTTCCTCATCTAAACGCACTAGGTGTGAGCAATGGCAAGTGTCTGGGCCATCTGTGCTATTAGAATTCGACCAAATACAGCTTTCATAGTGTTCACCGAATTGATTTTTATTTTACTTAATTTATCTCTATACTCAATTTTTGAATGAATTTCGAAAGCTTTCTGCTCTTCAGGTAAAATATGTTTAAATTGTTTCAGAAAATCGAATATGTCTACTGCTGCTGACGATGATATTGTTATGTTTGTGATTACTGAACCTTCATAATCAATGTTTGATAATAACGATCAACATGAATTATTGTTGGATTTATATCGTACGAAGTGTGCTCATATAATGCTTCTCGTTTATGTAATGTCTCCGTATTGTCTTCCGGAAATTCAAAGCAATAGATATTTAAAGTACGCTGTATATAATTGCTGTAATAAGAGCATTTAATTCGTATTTCACAATTAGCGTAAACTAAATTGAAATGTCTATAAAAAACCTCTGGGCTTTCAAGAATGCCTCCTATTCTCTTTTCCTTTTCAACTAGTAATTCTTTAAAATTGTCAATAGCCTCTAGAATGGTGTATTCACTTTTTTGAACACCATGTGACTCACTCCTATGATCGCGGATAGTTAGTCTAAAAGATCCCCCAGGGCTCCGCGTTGTTGTTGTTGCTGTTGTTTTTAATAATGATGGGTTGAGCTCAGGGAATCTCTGATCTAACAATTGAATTGTTACATTTATTTTTAAACGTAATGAAGTGTTTGGAATATTGTATTCAAAACTAGTCTGTTAGTATTTTCACAATTTCTAAAGCTGTTTATATTTGGTTCTTGATTCATAAATTGATTATAGGGATAACTTGTTTCCATAACTTAAGTGAAACAGGTAAATAAGTAAAATTTTTATTAAATTAGCTAATTTCACATCGGTTTTTTTATTTTAAAACTGTACACGTGTGAGTCACATTATACAATGATCATATTATATGTTTGTCTATAATTTTTCACATCAATTATTTCTATATGTGGTCTTTTAAATGAAGTATCCTGGATAGAATCTTTTCAATATCACCATGACTAAGAATTCAGTTCAATTTCAAGATATTCAAAGCACTTGATGCTCAACATTTTTTCCACATATCTACTATCATAAGTACAACAAATTGGTAGTTCAAAATTATCATATTCCAATTTAAAATGTCGATAAATGCTTGTTTTGTCTCATGATTCCTCCAATATCACATTCCTTTTCAATGAGCTCTCTACGAAATGCTCTATAGCTTCTATATTAAAAGTTCTCATAGGCTTCCCTTCCGTGAAAAATCATCTTTAGACGATAGTGCGATTGTTGTGGATGGTGAAATAATGTATCGTTGACAACACTTCAATTTCTTCTTCGTCATTAGTTAAAAGAGCTCAGTTGTTTTAGTAATAATAATGAAGTGTTGATTGATAAAATATCATTACTATTCGGTAATGTTAAATTAAATTAAATACTTTTCGATTTTTGGTTTATCGCAAGCGCATTACTATCTAGGATTTCCCAAAATGGTGCTCCGTAGGTAGTTTTGAAAAACAAATAATAATAATAATAATGGATATAAAATTTAAAATTCATTGTGATATATCCCTTTTGTTTACGTCAATGTAAAATGAGGTTGATATTAGAAAACAATGTATTTATATATTTACTTTTCTTCTTCTTATTCTCACCCTTTTAAATATAAAAACACTAAAGTTAATATTCTAATTCTATTTATTTCATTATAAATTTAATACTACCCGATATGTATTTGAACAAAATATATGCGATTTTAAAGCATAACCGAATTTGTCGTGGTTGATTTTCACATACAATCAGTATGAATATGATATTGACAACGCACAACACATATCTAGAAAGATTCATTGCATCACATCCTGTACTCTCCTCTTCAATGTTAACACCGGCTTTTGGAGGAACTCTGCTATCCATACACTTTTTGTCGCCCCTGTACATAAACTTTTATGTTCTTCAATGTTGACATCAAATAGTTTTTTACAGATTTAAACTATCGCTTCCATAGGACCATATAATTATGGTGGCGTACATTAACCAATTAGCTTGTCGTTGATTTTCCTTAATCAGATCAGAAAATTCAAATGGAGCTTTATGTGGAAATAATGGAATTCTTCATTGTGGAGGACCACAGCTATTTCCTTTACAAAAAATCTATTAGCGTATGCTTTAAAGCCCTTGAACATCTACTGTCGATAACATTATGAAAATTAGTAAAGAAATATCTTTGTAATGGTAGCTTTTTTATAATCTTTTATTAACCTTCACTTGGCTGTTGTATGTAATGAAATTTTACAAGTTTAAATTTGATACACTTCCGGTGTCGGATTGAGCTGAAATTTGCACACATGTATACTCCGATGACGATTGCCATATTACTTAGTTAGTATTTGATAATTCATCGATAACACAGTTATCGGCAAAGATTGTGTTTACTTTGGCATAACAGCCTAAGTCCCAAACAACCCGCCGGTACCTAACCGTGGATTCTGATACTTAGACGTGGTGAATCACGCGTGTCACACGTGGTGAATCTCACGCTTTCTAAAAGCGGAGACACAACCCTCTGTTGTATTTCTATGTTTACCAACATAGCTGAATTTTTAAGGCTTTTACTCTGTAATCTTTCTGTAATTTATTTTGCTTTTGGAAAATTACCTATTTGAAAAAAGCTGGCTGAAAAATATTGGCATAACAGCTTAAGTTAAATAAAGAATGGAAAATCTGGAAACTTGAGCAGATGTGGCAATTTCGCAGCATCCGTTGAACGAAACATTGACAATCTTTTGATCATCGCTAGGAAATTAGCGACATTCCATCAACTAAGCAGCACTTTAGCAATACTACTCTTATTATTTGGCCGCTCAAACACACCCATATTAATTGTGCATTAATCTAACATACAACTCAAAAATGACTCCGGTTGTTATGTCCGCAGCATTTATTTGTGCAAATACACCATAATATTTACACGGCCAAAGCCATATTAATTTACACGGGTCATCAATTCTTTCTCTTATTCAAAAGCTGAACTACCAGCGCTACCGTCATCAGCTCAGTGTCATCATTGCCAGTAGCGCCAATAACACCAAACTCGTGCCTGACACACAAAAGTCGTTTCACTCAATAGCGCAAGTGAAATGTACTACGCACTCACTACTAAGTAGCGTCAAAAATTCGCTTGGAGTCATAGCGTCAATGAGCTGCCATTGGGCTGGCACCGCATTGGCGCTGGCGCCATGCAATTACATCACTAAATTGCGCGAATGCCCAGGCTCAAGACTTTGTTAATCAGATGGTGAAAACGAGTAACATTTTTCACTATCATTTATATTTTCTCAATAGAAGATACGCTTCTCATTAACATATTTTATTTTCTCATTATAAGTTGGATTTCCCATTATCGATTTGCGTTTTTCTCAATAGCCGTGTTTTTTTACATGCGTATACGTTTCGTTGCGCGAGAAAAAAATGCCTATCCTCGCTTAGAAAATGCTTAGGAGGTCCATCCAGCGGCTGTGGTTAAACAACTAGCTACAGCAACAGGGTGTCGCGACAAGCGGATACACAACACCTCTGTTGTATTCTGTGTATATCATATAGCTGAATCAGTTGTGATAACTAGTGGACGCGCATAGAATACACAGAATTAGTGCAGTATCACCATACATAGACACATATTTCAGTTACATCTGAGTATAATGCGTATTGAATTTAGTAGTACTAATTTTATACGTAGCAATTTCAGAGGAGTATTTAAAGTTTGTCGCTTAGCAGTCCATATAAAGTTTAAGCGTAAACGTATATACATAGCGAGACACAGCTAACATAACTTATATTACCAATACAAGGTACATATTTCTCATTATAACTGGAAAAGGTGTAGTGCGTAAACGAACTGTCAAATTTTGTATGAACTAGTTTTTAATTCGGAATCTTGCAATCCATTTTAACTAACTTCCTGGATATCTAGAGACTTGAAACCTGAAATATAGTTTAAAACTCAGTGACAATGTTTGATCAAACAAGTAAGGAAGGCTAAGTTCGGGTGTAACTGAACATTACATACTCAGCTGAGAGCTTTGGAGACAAAATAAGAGAAATCACCATGCAGAAAATGAACCAGGGTAACCCTGGAATGTGTTTGTATGACATGGGTATCAAATGGAAGGTATTAAAGAGTATTTTAAAAGGGAGTCGGCCATAGTTCTAAAGGTGGACCAGGGGTGACTCTAGAATGTGTTTGTACGATATGGGTATGAAATGAATGGTGTTAATGAGTATTTTAAAAGGGAGTGAGCCTTATGTTTATATGTGGACGGTTTTTCCAGATCTCGCCATATAGGTGGACCAGGGGTGACTCTATAATGTGTTTGTACGATATGGGTATCAAATTAAAGGTATATGAGTGTTTTAAAACGAAGTGGCCCTTAGTTGTATATGTGAAGGCGTTTTCGAGATATCGACCAAAATGTGGACCAGGGTGACCCAGAACATCATCTGTCGGGTACCGCTAATTTATTTATATATGTAATACCACGAGCAGTATGCCTGCCAAGATTCCAAGGCTTTTGATTGCGCCCTGCAAAACTTTTTCTTTTTTTCTACTTAATATGGTAGATGTCACACCTATTTTACAAAGTTTTATCTAAAGTTATTTTTTGCGTCAATAACTATCGAATTACCATGTTTCCTCCCTTTTTTCATATTTGGTATAGAATTATGGCATTTTTTTCATTTTTCTTAATTTCGATTTCGAAAAAGTGGGCGCGGTTATAGTCGGATATCGTTCATTCTAAATAGCGATCTGAGATGAGTTACCAGGAACCTACGTACCAAATTTCATCAAGATACCTCAAAATTTACTAAAGTTATCGTGTTAAAGGACAGACGGACGGACGGACGGACGGACATGGCTCAATCAAATTTTTTTTCGATACTGATGATTTTGATATATGGAAGTCTATATCTATCTCGATTCCTTATACCTGTACAACCAACCGTTTTCCAATCAAAGTTAATATACTCTGTGAGCTCTGCTCAACTGAGTATAAAAATTTATTTACATATTTCATGTTGTAAACGCGATAAACTCAAAGGAATGCAACCTTGCAAACAACAGCCGTCATTTTCAAAGTGCAAAAATTCGGTGATACAACGACGCTAACGCGGTTAGGTTGTTACATACTTTTCTGCGCACTTGATTTTGTTTTACAGATTTTGGCGATGGATTTTAGCTAGGCGAAAGTTGGAATTTTATTTTAAAACAGATTTAACCCACAGATCAGAGATCTGCAATGAGTAGTTGTAAACTGAACGCGACATAGGCAAAGTCACAAAAAAATAATATGATTTTAAGTTAGTTAACACTCGAATAGAAGGACTTGAGTGTTCAAAGTTGACTTCGAAGAAACCTTGTATGTTGATGCATTAAAATAATGGATAGGATGAGAAACGTTACAAATAACTAAGTAAAGGTACATAACTAATTTAAACAACATTTTACTCTTCTAAAAATTATCATATTTAAAATTAAATTTAAGAAAAAAGCTTTTCTAAGAACAAGCTTCTTTTACTTGTTATAAAACGAACTAAAAAGTAAAAAATAAAATTAAAGAATAAAGAACTTGTTAAAAAATAAGCTTTTATTATTGGCTAATAAAATTAACTAAAAATTAAAAAATAAATTAATTAACGAATAATTAGGCTTTTTCGTCTGCGACAAAAAATTCTATATTGTACATATTATATATTTATTAGAACAATTAGGGCTGTGATATATTTATATAAACTGTAAATTTTAATTTTAGGTGTAAGTTTTAATGTTAAAAATATATAATTATGTACAATATAGAATCTTTTTGCCGCAGACGAAAAAGCCTAATTATCGTTAAAGGTTCACAATGAACTTATACAGTGTATATTTCTATCAGTCAATTATTTTTACTTTTTAGTTAATTTTATTAACCAATAATAAAAGCTTATTTTTAAAAAAGTTTTTTCTTTATTTTATTATACGTTAAGCACAGACAGGTGAGTATAGTTGGGGATAAATAGAATTTTTATATTTCGCCCACACTTATATACTTTAGAAATATGGACCCTTAAAATTTGATTTTTTCTCTGTACAACATCCAAGCGTAGGTATTAATTTCATTATTTTTTGAAAATCTCTTATCATCTAAAACTAAACGTTACTTTATTTATTTCTTGTGTATACAAATTCAAGACATTTTTGATCTAAAAACATACATTGAGTCAAGTACAATTTCTTTTCGAATAAACATCTTCTAAAATCACTTAAACTCAATGTAGAAGTTACACACTTCTTTATTCCTTAATTTTTTTTAGTTCCATTTATATCGTTATCAATTCTAAATGAATACATTTTGCTCTTAAACCTATAAACTATTTTATTAACTTCCCATTACATTCTTTTTCATCATACCCAATCTATAAATGCCATACGAGCCCAAATGGAAAATCATAAGTTCAATATTAAGATAACCTTTAGTTATTATGAAATTCTCACATGCATATATATATATGGGGTATCCATCCATTTCGACCATTTTGAACCCGACCCCTTTAGAATTGGCTGAAAGTTTTTCTTCTTTTTTCTGGCTTACGAAAGACGTTTTTTCAGAAGTTTTTCAAATTTTTTCATCCACTCAAAAAAAGTTATGATTTTAAAAAACACCGTTTTGTTTTCAAAATTCTATAACTTTTTCAAAAATTGACCGTTTGGCATTTTTTTTAATATGTTTTTAAATGTACTTTTCGGCAAAAATTCAAAAATGTTTCAGGTTTTCGAATTTTTCGAATTTCGCCCTTTTTTTATCATAAAAACTTCACATCATTCTGCAATCATCCCCACTAATCCCGGAGTGGGCCGAGATATTTAATTGAAAAAAAAACTTTACATTTTTTTTGTATTTTTCCGAAAAGTACATTTAAAAACATATTAAAAAAATGATCCCAAACGGTCATTTTTGAAAAGTTTATAGCATTTAAAAAAAACACCGTTTTTTTCAAAATATTAAAACTTATTTTGAGTCGGGTTCAAATTGTCGAAATGGAAAGGGATGTCCATATGGACCAGCATCAGTATGTGCACACAAACTTACAATCAAACAAACATATGTGGCGGCATGTCACTAAATGTTCAATATTCATATTTTAAAAATATAACTTATGTATATGCTCTCATTTTTAAGGAGCCAAATGGCGCCACCGTGGTGTGATGGTAGCGTGCTCCGCCTACCACACCGTATGCCCTGGGTTCACACCCCGGGCAAAGCAACATCAAAATTTTAGAAATAAGGTTTTTCAATTAGAAGACAATTTTTCTAAGCGGGGTCGCCCCTCGGCAGTGTTTAGCAAGCGCTCCGGGTGTATTTCTGCCATGAAAAGCTCTCAGTGAAAATTCATCTGCTTGCAGATGCCGTTCGGAGTCGGCATAAAACATGTAGGTCCCGTCCGGCCAATTTGTAGGGAAAATCAAGAGGAGCACGACGCAAATTGGAAGAGAAGCTCGACTAGATCTTTTCGGAGGTTATCGCGCCTTACATTATTTATTTTTAAATGGAAAATCACGAGTTCAATATTAAGATAACCTTTAGTTAATTATGAAATTCTCACATGCATGTATGTATATATATGTACAAGCATCAGCATGTGCACACAAGCTTACAATCAAACAAACATATGTGACGGCATGTAACCAAAGTTCAATATTCATATTTAAAAATTTTATAATTTATGTATATGCAGACATGTTAAGGAGCCAATGGAAAATCCTGAGTTCCATATTAGATACCTTTAGTTAACATCTGCCCCTGATCGGTGCCAGATAGTGCCCGTTTGCAGACGAGAAAAAAAGGGGGCGGTACTATAAGTGTCCATCGACACGTTTTGGAGACGTGAAAAAAGGGGTTGGGTTGGGGTTGTGGTAGGATTGGGCGGTAATACAGGTGTCCACTGCTACTTTTCGCTCGATTAGAAATCTATGGGACTCTTAAAAACGGCTCGGGTGAAGTCTAGGACTCATTAGAAATATGAGGGGACAATTAAAAATTGCGGCCTTTAAAAATATGGGGCCTCCCTTTAACGATCCTCTCCTGAACTGCAAAGCTCTGCTAAAAGCAAAAGCTCTAAGCTTTTTCTTATACATCGGCCAGAACAGAAACAAAAGCTCTAAGCTTAAGAACGTGCGCGCCTAAAAGTAGGCAACGAATTGGTTTGCGTATATATGTGTGTCGGTGTGTATATACTTTTCCTTTCACCATTTGGTCTAGACCGGCTTTTCCATACTACTCTTAAGTTTGTATCATTCTTGACAATCGATATTTTGAATTAACATGATAAACTAACGTGGTAATGATTCTGCAGGTTGGGTTAACAAAGTTTTGTCAAGTTATTGTAGTTGGACTGTATTTGTCTGAACAATATTAAACCGTTTTGTATTTAGAATAGATGGCTGGGAGAGAGATTTCGGAAAGGAAGAAGAAAGGCCATGAATGTATGCATTTTCCTGCGGTTCCCGAATATTTATATGTGGTAATTTGGGTGTAGTTACTTTGTTATTAGTTTGTAGTTTATGATGTAATTATCTATGTTTACACTGGGGATATGGGTTATTTTCCTGGAATTCGTTTTTTGTTTCATTTCTTGACGGATAGACTTGGTATCTGCACCCTGTTGACTTTTGCCTTTTTAATTTTAAATAAAAGTTTCTATTTTGTACGTAGATAATTAGAAGTGGCATTACCTATTCTGACTACGTCTAGTGTCTTAAGTTTCGGATTCGGCTTGACCTTCAGTGGATATTTCTCCACTGTGCCAATGGGTGGGGGGAAGAACGACCAGTTTGGCCAAAGCGTTGTGATTTGACTTTTTCAGTCGCGATGTGACTACTCTAACAAGATCGTCTGATCCGGCGGTATAGTTTGACTACTCGTCCCAGCCTCCATTCATTTGGAGCGATATTGTCTTCTTTCAAGACGACGAGATCACCTAATTTAATGTTGTGTAGCATTATGC
Organism: Eurosta solidaginis; assembly: GCA_029619165.1. Taxonomy (NCBI): domain Eukaryota; kingdom Metazoa; phylum Arthropoda; class Insecta; order Diptera; family Tephritidae; genus Eurosta; species Eurosta solidaginis. The sequence goes on from JARSSU010003753.1 coordinate 12,153, forward strand.
ATTATGCCCTCCTATGCAATACATTTGTGGCATTATGCATTATGAACTTCTATGCCAATGCATTTTTTATGAACCTACCACACACAGTCATAGTGCAGTCATATTACAATATTGATCCAAATAAATTACGTTGACCCGACACAGCGGGAAGTCAACATCAATTGAATGCCGAATACAAAACCCATATCATTTCACACTTTCATAGTCTTGCTCAATTAGTCACACTGATCAATGCACGTGCCGATCAGAATGTCTGATCGTCAGTGTTAATTTGTCAGTGTGAACCACCAAAATATTTACACACAACTATTTACATTGTTTCCATAAATAGGTCAATGAAGTAATCTGCTGACTTTGCATACCAGTATTAGAAATGTACATATTTTTAGTTTGTTAGTGTTAGTATAATTATTATGTGTAGGTTAAGAAATTATGTATAAAAAGAGAATAATTTCATCAATAAATTCAATAATTGTCAGACACACAAACTGGACGCTTCTTTCTGTTAGTTTAAACATTTCATGGCGATCCTGCCAGTTCGATCCTTAGTAAGCATAAACATTTGCTGAACAAGCAATATTGCTAAGACGATCTGACTGGAAGAGATCCTACAGTTTGAAAGTAGGACAATAAATGAAAAAAATCCTGCCAATTGGAAAAACTAACACTTGGAAGGAGCAAAGGATAAATAACGCATATGCATACGCAAATTCACATTCAATCGAAAACGCAAACACAAACCACAGGAATTATATTCAGCCACTAAACAGAATGCATATTTTCAAACAACCAACGTACGAGCAATTTGACATATTTACTGTTTACATCCTTCTTACATATATGCCTACATATTTCATGGTATCCTCTATTACGCATAAAAGGGTGGAATAAATTGGGCAATTTAGCAGCAAAACGGGACCGGAAGATATATTTTCAATTCGCGGCGTACCGTTTTGAGGTGACAGCAAAACTGGCAGCAATATAGATTATAAGTATAAAATTTAGAAACAATTGGGCGGCCTTTATGGAAGCTAAAACATTAGCAAAAACGAAAGTTTTGCTTAGGAATTTTTTCTAAAAGTAGGACTTGAAATTCAATTAATAATATTATGTAAAAGCTTCTTTCAAAGAAAATTTCCTTGAAAAAAAGGGAGAAGTAGCAAGAAAATTAAAATGTCTTATTGAAAAAGAGAAAAAATGTTAAATTTTAAAGAAATTTTTTAATAGCTTGATATAATAAAAAAGTTTCAGTTATTTCTTTGCTACGCAAAAATAAAATGGAAGAAGAAGTCCACAGAATTTTTAACTATAAGAGAATTTATAAAAATCTCAGAGGAACTCTTAAAAATCGTAACACTATTAAACAGGTCCGACACCAATTACTATAGAAGAGTATTGGCGATGGAACCAGTCTAATAAAAAGGAAGAAATTCCAAAGATACCAATAATCCGAAAAGAAAACGTGGAGGTAAACATTCAAAATAAAGAATGAATAGCTGAGACCTTTAAGCTATTAAATTTAATAACAAACACTACAGATAGGTTAAAATTAAAAGAAAAAATTAAAGAATTAGAAACAGGAATAAATATTGTAGTTGCTAACAATTAAATTTTTTTTTATTTGACTAAATTGGAAGCCAGGTAAATATTGGGAACACCCCATTAAAGGGAGGATATGGTAATTGTAGATGAAGGAAAGTAGATTATGAAAAAAGCTGCAATGTTAAAACCATTTTGGAAGAAATAGAAATGCAGAGAGAACCTACAATAGAGATGTAAAAAATCCAAACAAGGGAAGAAGAACCATTAGAATGATGCGAATGGTTTTTCCAAATGAATAAAAAAAATTTCATTAATTCAAAAGAAATAAAAGTAGAAACTTACAGAAGGAGGAATTTAAATAACTAAATTAGGAATGAAAATAAATAAAACAAGAATTAAATTTTCGGATTAAATCATAATACTAAGCCATATATAGGTTGTTAACTAATATATAATAAAAAATTTAATACAAATTTTATTATTATTTTTAAAACATGGCGTGGTTGAAAACCATATTAAATGGTATCCTATAAGTATTGCAGGATACGAAGTTGTGTAAGGAAAGTACCGAAACCATATTTGAAAATATAGTTGGTCAAGTGATGAACCAAAACATGTATAGAAAATAAGAAGAAATTTCTGATAAATGGTTAACTATTTTGGTTGTGTACGACATTTTTAATTGTCGCAATTGATTGCATTCTAATAAAAAATGATATAAAAAACAGTGAGGACAATTAATATTGTCCAAAGAGTTAAAGGGAAATTCATCTAGATGAGATGAATACATAGCAAGAGCGATGGTAATTAACAGCAAGAAATTAAACGCCGATGATCATACAAGTGCGTGCATAAAAAAATACTACATAAAAACATGATCGATAGCAAAACACTGTAATATAATATTAGAAGCTTTAAATATTATAAAAGCTTTGATCAAGAGAGTAAATCCACATACTTACTAGCAATCAACACAGCTCAACAAAGTTTTCACAGTACGGGATAGCAGAGTCTAACATGAAATCCCATACCAACCACACTGGAAGAAATTTCCAGATTTACTTATTTAGCTGTATCAGAACTTTCACGAAGCGCACCTGTCCATCACCACCACTGAGTCGACTCCATCGGTGGAAGACAAGTAATTCTTAGTTTCCCATACTATAATATTACAATGGCATAACAATAGTTGATTCATCAAACTGCCTCTCATTACTAGTACTGACCTAGAGTTTGATGGTTAAGCTTAAAATATGCATAGTTTCCTATATGCTCTTGATATCCTAGACCAAATCAAGGATAGTCACGAGCCTTAGCTAATAACCATGATCAAGACAAAGCTAAAGGCACGGCAAGGAGCATGCATAAGCAATGATATATTATTGCATCAAATACAACATAAAATTAAAAACTGCAATAAAGGGAGATCAGTAGAGTTTTAACAGCTGAAACTCCATGAACATCCCACGCAGCAAAACTGCAGAACCAGTATACTGCTGAATAGAGAAAAAATTACTAGAGCATTAGAAGGAGCTTATATATCGCACGACTTAATCCAGACTTAGTGCACGCGAGATACTCTCACACAAGCAGCAGTAAGGCTATGCAGTCAGCCTCTTAGCAAAATATGGACGGAGGGTGCATGATCGACGTTAGATTGTTAAGTGGCTTCTTTGCCCGAGTCCCAAGAGGATACTGCAAAATGCGACAACTATCGTGGGATCGGCCCTTCTTAATATCGCATATAATGTCCTGTCAAGTGTATTGTGTCGAAAGATTGAAGCCCACACGTGAACCGGCTGATTGGACTTCTCAGTGCGGCTTCAGACTGGTGAATCTACCATCGACCAGTTTTTTCACATGCGCCAAATCTTGTTTTTTTAGAAAAATTCAAAATTTGAAAAAAAAGTTACATTTCGGTCGCACCTAACGAAAAATCGATCCACACCTCTTACAAGTTAATGTTTCATTGACAGCATACAATGTTAAACAGGTGGACCTGTCCAATGCAAATGTTTATCAATCACTTTCTTCTGATGTAACTGATTGTTTACGCTGCCTTTCCCACATATCTTCGCTAGTTAGATAAGTTGCATACATACAAACACACACTCCACTCATCGCACGCATTCATGCTTTGTGTGTACAACGTAACGTCACCGTCTCGCTTGTGTGTTTTTCGCTTTTTTTATCATTTTGCTATAATCGCATATTCCTCACATACGACTGCACTCCACTACTCCTCAACTCCCACTCCACTGCACACAGCTTACATAATGCCCGCTCACCTCACTATTATTACTTTGCTATATACTCTTCGCACTTATCGCTTATTTTGTCACGTTACATAGCAGGACTTTTCCGAATGGAAAAGTCCTAAACATAAATTCTGCTGCTGGATTGAATTTTTCTTAGCCATGTTAGATCATTGAATTTGTATCGTCAAAGAGTTACGACAAAAGAAAGCCATATAACGAACCAAATTCGTTTGCCTATTGATTTGGCGATATACAGAGATGTAGTAAACGCTCTACATTTCTCCACTATTATTAATTTAAACAGTGATTTTTAAGTGTGTTCAGTGCAAGAAAACATAGTAAAAACGATTTTTTTCCATAATTTCATCATATGCATTAAACATGCCACCAACAAGACGATCAACTATAGGTCGACTACGCGTAATTCTACATATAGATTTATCAAGGAGAGCGCAAAGGGTAGAGGAAGAACGCTCACACAATAAACAACAAAACCAGTACAACAATTATCGAACGCACGTCGTCATATATCGTGTAACGAGCAGCCTGTCTCCATACTGCTTAATGATGACAGAGTGTATATGCGTCTCAGGTGTTTATTGTGTTTTCTCTCCAGGTCCTTGCCTTAACCGCATGTTGCCATTAACATAATATTACATAATAACATTAACATGGGCAGCATTGTACCTATAGTGAACACAATGTTGCAACGGAAATACTCATGTTGCGCTTGCATCAGGTTGTTATATAAATATAAAATATCACCATGTCGCTAGCAACTAGCACACTGATAAATGCCATGCACCGATGTGTTTGCTTTGTTCGTATTATGTATGGGATGTGTATTGGTGCAAGCTATGAGCGTGTGAATGCATCAGTGTGAGCGGTCAAGGCACGAACCAACTGTATCTGTGTACGTGTGCGTTTTGTGGACGCAGTAAGCGTGTGAATGTATGGATGAAAATATCGGGGAACACCGAAAGAGACAGTTTGGCATGTATATGTAGGAATTTCCGTTCTGAGTAACGTTCCCTGCCACGTGCGGTTGCTATAAAATCGGGCACAACGTAGGCAACGGACAAGTATTACTGTGATTGTGAGTGAGTGTAGTTTATAAGAAGGTTTGTTCCCAGAGAACTACCAAAGTTATAAGTTGTTAAAAAAATGAGCTCAACGACAATTTTGAAAAAGTTTAGAGCATTTACAAAAAACACCGTTTTTTTCAAATATTTAACACTTATTTTGAGTCGGGTTCAGAATTGGTCGAAATGGACAGGGATGTCCCATATGGACTCAGCATCAGTATGTGCAAACGGCTCGGTGCAGTCTAGGACTCATTAGAGTATGAGGGGTACATTAAAAATTTGCGGCCCTTTAAAATATTGTGGCCTCCCTTTTTAACGATCCTCTCCTGACTGCAAAGCTCTGCTAAAAGCAAAAAGCTCTAATGCTTTTCTTATACATCGGCCAGAACAGAACACAAAGCTCTAAGCTTAAGAACGTGCGCGCCTAAACGTAGCAACGAAATTGGTTGCTGTATATATATGTGTGTCGTGTGTATATACTTTTTCCGTTCACCATTTGGTCTAGAACCGGCTTCCATACTACTCTTTAAGTTTGTACTCCGTCTTGACAATCGAGATTTGGATTACATGATAAAAGAACTAACGTGGTAATGAATTCTGCGGTTGGTTAAAAAAGTTTTGTCAAGTTATTGTAGTTGACTGTTATTTGTCTGACACAATATTACCGTTTTGTATTTAGGAATAGATGGCTGGGAGAGATTTCGGCAAGGAAGAAAGAAGGCCAAAACAATGAATGTATGCATTTCCTGCGGTTCCCGAATATTATTGTGTGTAATTTGGGTGTGTGTACTTTAGTAGTTAGGTTTTGTAGTTTATTGATGTAATTTATCTATGTTTACACTGGGGATATGGGTTATTTTCCTGTATTTCGTGTTTTCATTTCTGACGATAGACTTGGTTACATCTGCACCCTGTTGACTTTTGGTCCCTTTTTACAATTTTTAAATAAAAGTTTCTATTTTTGTACGTCGATAAATAGAAGTGGCATTACTTTCTGACTAGTCGAGTGTCTTAAGTTTCGGATTCGCTTGACTTCATGTGGATATTTCGCGCACTTGTGCAATGTGGGGAAGACGACCAGTTGGCCAAAGCGGTGTGATTGACTTTTTCAGTCGCGATGTTACTACTCGTAACAGATCGTCTGTTCCGGGGTATAGTTTGACTACTCGTGCCCAGCCTCATTCGTTTGGAGCGATATTGTCTGCTTTCAAGACGACGAGATCACCTATTTAATGTGTGTAGCATTATCATTATGCTCGTCCTATCACTCACTTTGTGGCATTATGCATTATGACTTCTATGCAATGCATTTTTTATGCACCTACTACACCAGTCATAGTGCAGTCATATACAATATTGATTTCCACATAAATTCCGTGCACCGACACAGCCGGGAAGTCAACATCAATCCAATGCACGAATACAAAACCACTAGAATTTCACGTCTTTCATATTCTTGCTCATTTAGTCACACTGGTCAATGCACTTGCCGATCAGAATGCCTAATCATCAGTGCTAATTTGTCAGTGTGAACCACCAAAATATTTACACACAACTATTTAACATTGTTTCCATAAATAGGTCAATGAAGTCATATGCTACTTTGCATACCAGTATTAGAATTGTACATATTTTTAGTTTGTTAGTGTTAGTATAATTATGTATGTGTAGGTTAAGAAATCATGTATAAAGAGAAATAATTTCATCAAAATTCAATAATTGTCAGACACACAAACTGGACTCTTCTTTCTGTTTAGTTAAACATTTCATGGCGATCCTGTCAGTTCGATCCTTAGTAAGCATAAACATTTGCTGAACAGCAAATATGCTAAGACGATCTGACTGGAAGAGGTCCTACCAGTTTGAAAAGTAGGACAATACATGAAAAAATCCTGCAAATTGAAAACTAACACTTGGAAGGAGCAAAGGATAAATAACGCATATGCATACGCAAATTCACATTCAATCGAATAATCCGAAAGAAAACGTGGAGGTAAACATTCAAAATAAAGAATGAAATAGCTGAGACCTTTAAGCTATTAACTTAATAACAAACACTACAGATAGGTTAAAATTAAAAGAAAAAATTAAGAATTAAGAAACAGGAATAAATATTGTAGTTGCTACAATTAAATATTTGACTAAATTGGAATGCCAGGTAAATTTGGGAACACCCCATTAAATGGGAGGATATGGCAATTGTAGATGAAGGAAAAGTAGATTATGAAAAAGCTGCAATTGTTAAAACCATTTTGGAAGAAATAGAAATGCAGAGAGAACCTACAATAGAAGATGTAAAAAATCCTACAACAAGGGAAGAAGAAACCATTAAATGATGCGAATGGTTTTTCCAAATGAATAAAAAAAATTTCATTAATTCAAAAGAAATAAAAGTAGAAACTTACAGAAGGAGGAATTTTAAATAACTAAATTAGTGAATGAAAATAAATAAAACAAGAATTAGAAATTTTCGGATAAATCATAATACTAAGCCATATATTGGTTGGTAAATAAATAAATAAATAAAAAATTTAATACAATTTTATTTATTAATTTTTAAAACATGGCGTGGTGGAAAACCATATTAAATGGTATCCTAATAGTATTGCAGGATACGAAGTTGTAAGGAAAATACCGAAAACCATTTTGAAAATAAGTTGGTCAAGTATGAACCAAAAACATGTATAGAAAATAAAGAAGAAATTTCTGATAAATGGTTAACTATTTTTGGTTGTGTAACTACATTTTATTTGTCGCAATTGCAATTCTAATAAAAAATTATATAAAAAACAAGTTGAGACAATTTAATAATGTACAAAGAGTTTAAAGGAAAATTCAATACAAAGAGAGATGAATACATAGCAGAAATCTATGATAAATTAACAGAAGAAAAATTAAAAGCCGATGAATCATACAAGTGCATAAAAAAAATACTACCATAACAAACAGAATCGATAGCAAAACACTTGAATATAATATTAGAAGCTTTAAATATTATAAAAGCTTTGATCAGGAGAGTAAATCACATACTTACTAACAATCAACAAAAAAAGCTCAACAAAATTTTTCAACAGTACGGGATAGCAAGATATACACATTGAAATACCCCATACCAACCACAATGAAGAAAATTTCCAGATTTACTTTATTTAGCTTTATCAGAACTTTCACGAAGCTCCATGCACTCCATCACACCAGTGAGTCAGACTCCATCGGTGGAAGAAAATAAATTCTTAAATTTCCCACTATAAATATTACAATGGCATAAACAATAGTTGAATTCATCAAAACTGCTTCATCAGTACTACCAGAGTTTGATGGTAAGCCTTAAAATATGCATAGTTTCCTAGATGCTCTTGATATCCTAGACCAAATCAAGGATAGTCACGAAGCCTTAGCAATAACCATGATAAAGACAAAGCTAAAAGGCACGGCAAGGAACATCATAAGCAATGATAATATAATTGCACAAATAAACAAAAATTAAAAACTGCAATAAAGGGAGATCAGTAGAGGTTTTAACAGCTAAACTCCTGAACATCCAACAACGCAGCAAAACTGCAAACCAGTATACTGCTGAAATAGAAAAAATTACTAGATCATTAGAAGGAGCTTATATATCGAACGAACTTAATCCAGACTTAGCACCGAGATACTCTACACAAGCAGCAGTAAAGGCTATGCAGCAGCTTCTTAGCAAAATATGGACGGGAGGAGTGCATGACCGACGGTTAGAATTTAAGTGCTCTTTGCCAGTCCACAAGAAGGGGGATACTGCAAAATGCACCAACTATCGTGGAATCAGCCTTCTAATATCGCATATAATGTCCTTTCAAGTGTATTGTGCGAAAGATTGAAGCCCACCGTGAACCGGCTGATTGGACCTTATCAGTGCGGCTTCAGACCTGGTAAATCTACCATCGACCAGTTTTTCACAATGCGCCAAATCTTGGGTTTTTTAGAAAAATTCAAAATTTGAAAAAAAAGTTTACATTTCGGTCCGACCTAACGAAAAAAAATCGATCCAACCTCTTACAAGTTAATTTCATTGACAGCATACAATTGTTAAACAGATGAACCTGTCCAAATGCAAATGTTTATCAATCACTTTCTTCTGATGAGGTAACTATTGTTACGCCTGCCTTTCCACATATCTTCGTTAAGTTAATAATTTGCATACATACAAACACACACTCCACTCATCGCACGCATTCATGCTTTTGTTGTAAACGTAACGTCACCGTCTTCGCTTTTGTTTTTCGCTTTTTTTATCATTTTGCTATAATCGCATATTCCTCAATACACTGCACTCCACTAACTCCCACTCCCACTGCAGCAACATAATGCACACTCACCTGCACTAATATTACTTTGCCTATATACTCTTCGCACACTTATCGCTTATTTTGTCAACATTAAATAGTCACAGGACTTTTCCATGGAAAATTCCTAACACTAAATTCCTGTCTGCCTAGATTGAATTTTTTCCTTAGCATGTAAGATCATTGAATTTGTAATCGTCAAAGAGTTACGACAAAATAAAGCCATATAAAAACCAAATTTCGTTTGCCTATTGATTTGGCATATACATAGATGTAGAAAACGCTCTACATTTCTCCAACTATTATTAATTTAAAAAGTGATTTTAAGTGTGTTCAGTGCAAGAAAACATAGTTTAAAAAAGATTTTTTCCATAATTTCATCATATGCATTAAAAATGCCACCAACAAGACGATCAACTATAGGTCGACTACGCGTAATTCTACATATAGATTTAATCAAAGGAGAGCGCAAAGTGTAGAGGACGCTCACAACAAAACCAAGTACAACAATTACGAAACGCACGTCGTCATAATATCGTGTAACGACAGCCTGTCTCCATACTGGCTTAAATGAGTGACAGAGTGTATATGCGTCTATGTGTTTATGTGTTTTCTCTCCAGGTCCTTGCCTTAACACCGCAATGTTTTGCCATTAACATATATTAACATAATAACATTAACATTGGCAGCGTGTGACCGGTCCAAGGCAGCGACACCAAATGTATCTGTGTAGGTGTTCGTTTTGTGGAGCAGTAAGCGTGTGATGTATGGATGAAAATACGGGGAAACCGAAAAGAAAGTTTGGCATGTATAGGTAGGATTTTCCGTTTCTGAGTAACGTTCCCTGCCACGGCGGTTGCTATAAAAGGGCACAACGTTAGCAACGGACAAAGTATTACTGTGAGTGTGAGTGAGTGTAGTTTAATAAAAGGTTTGTTCCCAGAGAACTAACCAAGTTATAAGTTTGTTGTGCGCGCCTTTTAATCGAGTGATAAAACAAAATCATTTCAAAGTGATGTTAGGTACGGTGCGCGCCGAATAGTTTCCGCGAAACGTGAAAGGCAGAAAAGGATAAAGGCCAGGGATCTCCGCCAACCACCAAGCGGTTTCCGACGCAAGACAGCAGCAGAAGTTCCAGGTGAGTTTAGTGGTTTTCTTTGGCCCTTGATTTCTTTATCTTCCTCCAACTTGGCATATGCCCCACTGAGAAGCTGGCTTCTATATATACCAATTTTCCAAGTAAGTCAATAGCAAACCTGCATGCGTGTATGCACGCCTACATTTTTTTTATATTTTTTTTACGAGGAGGAAGCATTGAAAGCCTCATAGTCAGTGTGGGACTCTAACCGCACTAAACCTCCTACCGTCTGAGTACCATTTACCCCCCGGTACTACCGTCAAGTATTCCGTCGGGAGGTAGGTTGAGCACTAAGCTCTACGTCTGTCGGGGTCACGTTGGTGTACTTAGATAGTCCCGCGGTATAGTTAACGCTGGGACTGGAACGCCCTGCTTACTACCTGAATGTGCTTGACCCATGCATACCACTTATACGAAGATTTCCAAGCGTACCTTAAACACTGTGAATATAGTGCTAATGGCATGCTTGTGCGTTCGAATACTTGTATTGTAGGGGGGTTTTTTTTTGTTTTTGTGTTATTTATTTCAATAGGTTTTTTCTGTTTTCATTTAATTTTGATAGGTTTTTTTTGTTTTCTCACAATACGTTACGGGGATTTTCTCGTACTTCCACCGGTTGGAGAGGCCTTGTCTCCAATCCGTGTATAAACCCTGATTACATTTGAGACGTTTACACTCATACACGTTGTTTCTACAGTTGGAGAGGCCTTGTCTCAAATCCGTAGGTTTGTCGTTGCGTGTATGTTGACTACTTTTGGTCGCACGGTTGAAGAGGCCGTGCCTCCAATCCGTGCTTTATTACTTCACCTGGGGCAGTATTCGAACGGTTGAAGAGGCCTTGTCTCCAATCCGTCGCCTGGTTTACTATTACATTACCTACATATATTACGGTCTCTTCTTATTTTATCATTCTCACGCCGCTAATTGTACGGAGGCCTTGCATCCAATACGTGCTCAGCTCGACCCCCTCCACCTTTGCAGTTTGTTCTCCACCCACACAACTCGACTGTTCAATGTTCGCTGCTGCGCCGTAGCCTTTCAAGACTTCGTAGACACTTCATTATTTCCGCTATTACATCGCATGCCGCAGACCATTTTACCTTGCTTTGTAGCATGCATCCAACAATTGTTTCAGGAGTGTAATCCTCTCCAAATATTCTGCACAGTTTGCATCTCGAGCTATAGAACTTAGGACACTCGAAAAATACATAATAAACAACTTCTACTGTATCGCCGCCACAGTGGTCGCATATGTTGTTAGGCTCGTGATTGAATCGGTGCAAGTATTCCTTAAAGCATCCGTGACCACTCAGAAATTGTGTGAGGTAGAAATCTACCTCGCCATGCTTTCTAGATAACCATATATTAATTAATATCTGGGATACATCGGTGTGTCCAGCATCCATTTGTTGAAGCATTCCACCTGAGCTGCCAGTTCTGCAGGCTTAGCTCTCGTGCGCCGTCACGTGAGCTTTGATCCCGATAAATCGTCGCTGCTTCTTTTGCTAATATGTCTATAGGACACATTCCTGCGATGATTAGTGCTTTACTTTACCCCGCGGAAGTATGATTTATACTCCGTGGCCTGATGCCAAACGGGAGCCCCTTAAAGTATTTGGCTTTTTACAACGCCAGCCAGAAGTTGACGCCGTCGTTGCTTTAGTCCTCTTGCATTTATCATTATCCTAGATATGCTGCTACGGTTTTGCTACCTTTCCATTGGGCATACTCTAAGTGGGTTTTGAATGACAACCTCCTGTCTATCACAACCCCCAAGTATTTTATTGCAGGCAGCGTATCGATGTCATGGCGGCCGATTCTTATAGTGACCTGCTCCACCCTTTTCCTACTTGATATGAGTACAGCCTCTGTTTTTTGTTCCGCCAGCTGCAGTCCATTTTTCGTAAGCCACGATTGAACCATCGCTATGCTTGTATTAGATTTGGCGCATATTTCGCCTAGGTGCTGTGCCGTGATTACCAACGTCGATATCGTCCGCGAAGGCGATAATTTTCACCCCATTGGGTACCTTGAGGCGCATTACTCCGTCGTACATAATGTTCCAAAGCAGTGGACCGAGCACGGAGCATTGAGGAACACCGCCTGTGACCTGAAGCTTTTCTACTCCAGCAGCCGTTTCATATCCAGCACTCTACCTTCAAAGTAGCTGCGTATGATCTTCGCAGTTAGAGGGATTATTCTTATCTGGTCCAGCGTTTCTAGAATTTTGCCCAATTGGTAGTGTTGATTGCATTTTTCAAATCTAACGTACGATAAGGCAATATCCTTAGAGGCCTATCGAGCCATGAGTGCCTACTTTATGGCTTCTTGGGCCATTCCTTCTTTGCCATGATCGCAGCTTGAAGGGTAGACCTTCCTTTCCTAACCCAACTGGTTATCGGATAATACGCATTCATATCTTCATTTCTTTTTTCGAGTCGATTATAGAGGTCTCGTTCAAGAACTTTTCCGGCAGGATCGGAGCAGAGCAATGGTGCCTGGTAGCTATGATGGTTTTCCGCCGTAATTTTTCGCTCGGCTTGTAGGCAGCAGACCAGCTTTTTTGTGCTCGTTTCCATATGGTATGTAATGTCCCTCAGCCAAGCTGCAGTAAATAGTTTTTCGCAATTGTTGGAGTATTATAATTAAGAGCTAGTTTTAGTGCTCTGTTTGTACCCCGTCCTGGGCAGGAGACTTTGCCGGTCTTGCAGTCAATTCACCGCGTGAATTACACTCGACGACAGGTAACCTCGTCAAATGAAGTATAGTGCGGCGCCTAGATGTGGGAGAAACTAGCTCCGCTTTGCGTAGGAAATAAAGTTATAGCCACGTTTCTGTAGAAAAGAGGGGCATGTTTGCATCGCCTCTCCTTTGTGTTTCAATTTCTTAAAAACCAATTTATAAGCTTGCCCCCAGGGTCCCTTCTCGAGCGTCATCGCAAGCGTTAAGAAAGCATTCGCGCTTTACTATCCTTTATTGCTCTCTTAAGTTCGAGTCGCGCTCTTTTGTATGTAGCTCCTGCATTCTAGAAATTCCGGTCCCCCTCTGCTCGTTGATATCGCTCCTATCCGATACACTCTCTCCTTAGTGATATGTATGCGCTCCGTTCCACAAATGTGGAACAATGTTGTTTTGCGCCTGGGCTTTCTAGTCATTGACGCCATCGCATGCTGCTCTAAATATGCCCCTTTAATTTATTCGCCATGTCACGTTAGCACTTTTCCATCTATGTTCGCTTTGTTAACATTAGCTTGAATATGTCGGGGTCAAAAGTAGTGGATATTCCAACCTCTGTTTTTTAAATAAGGTGGACTACGTAATAGTGGGACGCCTCCCCCCTAGAGTTGATTGCCACCACAATCGCTGAGTGATCGCTTTGGGTATAGCAATCACTGATTTTCCACTCAGCAAACCTGTAGAGAATGGGCGCTGACAACCGTTATGTCGATTACGGGCGAACCCGTTTCTTAAAAAGGTTTTTTGCCCCACCCCGTTAAGGGCGCTAACATCAGGCATGCAAATGCTTCGTGCAGAAGCCCTCCCTTTGGGAGATGTTCTCTGTTGATCCCCACACTATAGCCCCTGCATTAAAGGGTGCGGGGTTGTAGGGGCGGGGGGGTGTGGTAGGGGGGGGGGCTAGGAGAGGAGGGGAGAAGGGGGGAGAGGG
>JARSSU010003754.1:0-30167 GCA_029619165.1 Eurosta solidaginis
AGTGTATTTTTGAATAAAATTCCTAAAGGAAAACATTAATAAAATTCTAAAGCGAACATAGGTCTTTATCCACTTTCCACGAAAGAAATATGTAAATTAAAAATTAGAATGAAACAAAATGAATTATTTCATCCAAAACCCTGCCTGCAGCTATTATTTACAAATTGTACAATACAAGATACTAATATACTATCTTAAAACTACTTTTATACTACATTTTTCGCTACTCCTAAAGTGGGATTTAATATTACCCGGTTTCCGTTTTCTACGTTTCTGTTCCTTAACTTCTGCTAATAGCACAAACCAGTCCAGATTTTCAATTTGGGACAGTAGAGCTACAGTGGTTGCAAAGTAGTCTTGTAGGTCAAAGCTTCTTCTGCCCCCCGTCGATTTTTTCTAAGAACAAACCTCTAGTAATTGAATCATCATTTTGGAAGAGGAACTTAGTTAAATCATATGTAACAGAAGCATCAGTAAATATCATTCTTTACATAAAAAATTTTGTTTTTATCGTTTAAGAAGCTTAAGGACACGTCGTTTTTTCTATGGTCTACGTTTTAATAGAATTAATTTCAATATACAGATTAAAATTTAAATTAGAAATTTAACAAGAGAAAGCAACATCTAAAAAGGACATTTAAGATGTTATTATATTGAAATTAATTTGAGATTTTTGTAAAATGAACAAGAACATTATTGGAAATAAAGGAATTTATAAAAAAACAAAAGAAACATTCCAAACCTTGAAGCAAAAAGCAAGAAATGAAGAGAAAAGAAAAACAGAACCTTAACTTTTCTCAATTCAATCTATATGATAATATTAATCTTACACTATCAACGCAAAAAAATACTTGCGTCAAAGTCTCCTGATTACTAATAACTACCCCCCTCCCCCACCCCAACCCCCTTTACTTTATAAAAAATTACCTTTAGGAGCGGAACAACAAAGAAAAAAAGAAATCTTAAATTTTATTGGCACAAAAATCATAGTTTTATCTCCGCTAAACTAGGCAGCCGTCTTAAAGTGCTTGCGACAACCAAGTACTGTGCTTGAACCTTCTAAAAAGTTATAAAAAATATTA
Source organism: Eurosta solidaginis (assembly GCA_029619165.1). Lineage (NCBI taxonomy): Eukaryota > Metazoa > Arthropoda > Insecta > Diptera > Tephritidae > Eurosta > Eurosta solidaginis. The sequence goes on from JARSSU010003754.1 coordinate 1,083, forward strand.
ATAAAAAAAAACCTGTAACTAACGCCAATTTTTTTTTCTTAGCTTTGGGTCCTCGTTTGTCCTTGTTTCTTATGCCACGATCTTGTTTTATTCCACTCCGTTTTCTGCGATTTCTCGGTTGTCTGCGATGTCTTTTAGCTCTATTCACAGTTTTCAATTCTTATTCATTCGTTTTGGCTTCCTCGTTGTTCTCCTTGTGTGCAGGATCCTGTTTTTATTCCACTTCGCTATGCGTTGGTGGTGGTCATTTTAGTGGCGGTAGTGGTCTTGCAGTATCCGAAAAAATATTTTTCCTTCTTTCCTTTGTGGAATTCAAGAATTTTTATAATTTGTCCTGCACCCTTGTTGTTACTGTTGCTGTGATCCGTCCCTTAGCATTGACTATAACATTCGCCGTTGCAAAGTTGATGCCTTGAACTCCTTTGCAGAAAGTATCCTGCTTGGTATAAAAATGAAATCAGTCCTGCTAAATTAAGCAGAGCTGGCAGGATCGCTGGTAGGATGCTAATTTAATTTAGGCGGTAGGATGCCAATTTAGGCTGGATCGCCATGTAATATGGCGTATCCTCCTTGGTATAAAATAATTAAACTAGGATGCCAATAATAAGGCAGACGCCAATATAAGGCAGGATCGCCAAGTAATATGGTAATTAAAAGAATTGAATTCAGAGTAGTGTCATTTAAGCGGCACCAAGATTTAATTGACTTTATTCAGTAAATTTCGGCTTATATATACTAAAATATTCTAAACAAATATTATGTATTAAACTTCCTATATACTAATCATACGTACATACATATTGCATGAGCGATGTAAATGTTTGTACCTAGCAAGATATATGTATGTAAGACTATCTGCATACATTTCAATAAGCTTTTTCCGTCTGACTCTGCCCCTCTCACCTTCTTCACTTTTTCCTAATCCTTTTATTCACTCCTCCCTCCGTCTTTTTCGCTTTCATCTGTCTGCATCTTCGTCTCATTTTATCCCTTTCTCAATCTCCTTCTCTCTTTTCTCTTCTCTCAATTCCTTCTCATTCTTCTGCATCCCTTATTGCCTGTCCCAGAGGGTGGTATGTATTCCCACTCCGAGTCTCAGTCCCAGTCCCAGTCCGTCTCTGGATATATATTACTCTGTACTAAAGAACTCATCAACAGCTTTCATTTGATGTCCATATTGTATCAACACTGTCTAGGTATTCACTGGCCTACGTTTTGGTCTATATCTCGGGACCCTAGTCACCCAAGGGTATGAAAATTACCATCTACTAAAGCACTCATCAACAGCTTTCATTTGTTATCCATATTTCTATAAACACATTCTAGGGTACTCGGGTCCACGTTTGGGCCTATATCTCGAGACCCTGTACGTCGATCGCAACAAGCCTATGTATAACCACCGCGTAGGTGTACGCAACTTGTGTGAAAGTTTGAACAAAATCGACCGACGCATATCTTCAAACACAGGCGAGCAACTAACACATAATTTAGCCTTTTCTCTTATATATATAGATTTTTATTTTCACACTACACTACAATATTAAAACGAAATGTAGATTTTGGTTGCTTTTGAAATTCGGCTTAAAAATTGCATATGGAATTAAAAAAAATGTCATAGTACCTCTAAATCGCAGGCCCTCTCAGGTTTTGATATGAAATCTATCCATATTAACCAGTCTACCGGGAAAAATACAATCACTTTTTAAGTTAAGGTTACAGTTGGGGTTACGCCTATGATTACGTTTACAGTAACAATCAGAGTTATTTACACAACTACGGTTGAGGTTTCAATTGTTTGTACATTTAAATCGGCAGTTACTATTAGAGTTACGTTTAATATAACCATCACAGTACATAAACGACTGTGGTGTTAGTTGCGATTACGTTGACTAATTTCGTCACAATTACCACATAGTAATATTTACGATTACGAATACATTATAAATATAGGGAAGCCTAATTTTGTTGTTCAAAATCATATGCTTTCGAAAATGTCGCGAGAATTTTTTTTGGCGTATTCGATAAATCTGCTCTTTTCGCAAAAAAGCCCTTTTATGCTTAATTATCAAATGCATAAACTTCATGATTTTTTTTTCATAGGTAGATACACCAACAGCTAAAATCAAAATATATTTTCCAGTTACCGCTAAGCTGATTGTGGTTACATGCCACATACAAAGTAACAACACCTTAGTCGGTTTCAAAAAATAGGTTGCATAAAGCTTATGTAACAAACAATATTCAACAGGATGTTACACGTTGACCAACAAACGCTAGGAAAAATTCGTTTAACAGCGTTACCTGACAAGATTACTGTTTGAATGGCAATATAACTGGAAAAAACTAAAATCTTCAAAAAAGAGTATTTGGAAAAAAACATCCTAAAATAGGAAAAGTTGTTTAAGCTCTGACAAAACACTAAAAATTTTCGCGCTTTGACTATGCAAGTATTGCTTTTGTAAACAAACATACCTGGCCTTAAAGCTTTTAGCCTACAAATTTTTGATTTTTCTTTTTTTTTCAGCACCCCAGCTGCAGTACAAACATGAGTAACTATACTTACTGCGAGAAAAACATTCTAATTGAGTTGCTTGTTCAACGTAAACACAGAAATATTCGTTTTGGCCACCGCTCGTGCCATTAAATTTTAGTAAATATTAGAAAACAGACAGATGATCTGTTGAATGCTATAACTCTGGCACTAAAACTTGTGAGTGTGAGCCACCATTAATATAACCGCATGCTGATGTAAGCTGCTTCAGGTATGTCTGCCAAATAGGGCCCCAGTTTCCCGATTTTTAAAGCGATTCTCTATTAGGGTTTTCTTTCTGCAAATAATGTCACCCTGCTTCGTTTACGCAGTTCTCTCAAAAGTTCGGGTTCACATTTCTGTAAGAATTTTAATCTGAATAAGAAAAATAATCCCATTACCAATTTAAGCCATTTTGCAGAGCTTCTAGTTATCATATTCAAGAGTAAGGGCAGCACCAGTGCAACATTTCAAGAAATGAAGGCGGCATAAGTCTAGTTTGTAAGGAATTATTAAATCACATACTACTAATCGCCTACTGACATCGATTTACAGATTTTGAAAAAAATTTACCAAACTGCTACCAAATTAGTTTGAAAAGGGAGTTTATACAAGCTCCAACAAAAAAACTCAAAGGCATATAGAAAAAAGTTTATTTTGAATTTGGGTTCTCAAGCATTAATTTCAACTTGCGGAGGAGTTGGAGCGCATTTGTAAAGAATAAGTTTGTTTCATTATGTTCCGTAAGAGAATATGATATGCACTCGTGCGCGTACGGAGTGTGTCAAAATCAAGATTAAAGCAAAATTACTGAAGACCATTTCAAGCACGGATTGGGAACCGAAGCCGGAAGCAAAGTTACCGTAAATCCAGTCATAAATTGAACTGAAACCCATACATAAGCTGGAATCGAACCCCTTTGGAACTGAACCGCCTCCAGCTCCGCTAGTACCGACACTACCACCGTAAGTGGGATGGTAAGGCGATAGTTACTACAGCGAAACAAGAACCGAGACTTACTCCGAGGCAGAAACCAGATTGCCTGAGAAAATTATATAATCTCGGCTGATAGAAACCACACTACCTCCGAAACATTAATCGAAACCGTAGCCGAGGCCATCTCTTAAGATGTAACCGAAGTTGAAATTAATACCGTCTTCGAAACAGGAATTCAAACCATAACCAAATCTGTGGCTGGGGCGGATATTAGTTTCTAAGCTACAGCGTAAAAAGCACCGACACTAGCTCCGAAGCAGGAACCAATACTGCCTTTTGAAAGTGGAATCGAATGGAGCCTATCTTAAGGTTGAAACCGACATACGCTCACTGCAGGGTAGAACCAACACTATCTCCAAAACATTAATTTAAACCGTAGCCGAGGTCAGCACTTAAGATGTAACCGATATTAGTCCCGAAGATGAAAAAATCACCTGTACGGAAGTTCTCTAGTTTTTCTAATGATATTCGTTCTCGATAAATATAACGATATCGATTTTCAACATCAAACATTTATCGATATTAATTTACGTTTGATCAGATATCGAAGCCAAATTGCTTAGGAATAGTTTAGTTTTTTCAACGGCATTAGATATGAAGCCGCTTTTCTTCCATTTCGTCTCAATAAAACTGTCACCTCGATCTACAAATTAAGTTAGTGAATAGCACTGTATTATCGCAAATGAAAAGTTTCTGGTTCAACTTACGACAAGTCGCATCGTTAGCTGTGGAATTCAACTACTGATTCGAAATTAGAATAGAAACCGTGACCGAGGCTTGCCCTTAGGCGAGGACGGACCTTAGTTTCGAAGCTGGAAACGAAATGGGAACCAAAGCGAGCTATGAGGCTGGGATGAACAGATGGACAGACGAAATAATAGATACTGAAACTGATAATAGCCCTTAGTCTGGGACGGGCATTAGTTCCCAAACGGGACTGGAGTGGAACCAAGATCTGAGACTAGTGCCGAGGTTGTAACAGACACTAGTGCCAAAACTGAAATTGAAATCTTAATTGAAACCAAATCAGGAATTGAAATTTGAAGTTTAATATGAATCTCGATGGAACCACAACCGAAACTGAAGCCGCAGCCGAAATGAAAAGTAAGTAACGCCCTAGGCGGGTTGTGGAACGTACATTCCGTTTTGGGAAATGGGCAATCTTCTTGATTACATCGTTAGATCGAAAGTTGCTCTCATGGAGATATTATCAGTCGTCTGTTTGGCCAACAAAACGAAATGCTCCTTTTTCAGCCAACAATCTCTTTCAGATCACAAAACTTTCATTGTGGTTCCGAGCTGCTTATCCCTACTTAAAAATCATTTTCTTACATTTTTTTGTTATATAAAAAAAATTGATAAACAAAAAATTTTATTTTTGAAAATTTTTTTTTCAATTAAATAAAAAAAATATAAAAAAAAATCGGCCCACTCGGGATTAGTGGGGATGATTTCAGAATTAATTGAAGTTTTTTATGAGATTACGAAATTCGAAAAATCTCGAAAAACTGAAAAATTAAAAAAAAACTTTAAAAATTTTTTGAATTTTTTCCGAAAAATACATTTAAAAACAAATTAAAAAAAAAGATCCCACGCGGTCAATTTTTGAAAAAGTTATAGCATTTTGAAAAACGGTGTTTTTTTAAAAATTCATAACTTTTTTTGAGCTGGATGAAAAAATTTTAAAAAATTAAGAAAAACGTTTTTCGTAAGCTAGAAAAAGAAGAAAAAACTTTCAGCCAATTCTAAAGGGGTCGGGTTCAAAATTGGTCGAAATGGGATGGAATACCCCATATGTACCCAATTTTATACATGTTAATTTTTCTTCGAGTCATGGCTCCCGAAACATAAAAAATTGCTTAGTCATAAAAGGGGTGGTGCCACGCCTATTTTCAAAAATTTTATTTTTTTTCGTTTTTAGTGTTATAATTCCACTTGGCAAATGAAATTTAATTGATCTAAAGCTCTTTTTTGCAAAGGTATAGCTTATTTTATTCGTTCACGACCCCTTTAAAAGTTTTTCCATAAAAGTGCGCGTGCTCCTTTACCGATTTCGTTAATTTTCCAGCCTTATAGTAATAGGCGGTTTTTGATTTGTGATTAATAATATTTTTAAAATTGATTTTATTACAAGTGGCCGCTGCCACGCCCAGTTTCACAAATGTTTTCAAATTTTTATCAAGAAACTCAATATTAGTTTACGCATCAAATTTCAACATTCTATATGTATTATTTACTAAATATACAGGTTTTTTCTGTTTCACAAAATGTTATATATATAAAAAAATAGGCATGGTTACTATCCCATTCAAAATCTATCCATTCTGGGTCCAGATAAGCCCATATACCCAATTTGTCTGCAAAGCACGAAATTTGTACAGGCTGTCCTTATCGATGTCCTGAACAATGTTTTCACTGTACCAAAAGGGAAAAAAACAATTTTTTTAGACCACCCCAATATGTTAGTGTATTCAAGTGTATACAAGCAAACTGTTTAAACATAAAAAATATTTTTGCTGGTATATACAGCAATCAACGGCAGATATTTACTTTAAATATAGCTCAAACTTCTTTCCAACCACACCAAAAAAAATGTTGGCTTAATACAGATTAATATTAGTTCAGCTAAAGACAAGCTCTATACAGAATTTGTACGTTAAGCTTACACAACTACACTCACAGGATAAAGATGGCTAATGTAAAGGACAAAGCTAGTTTTTGCTATAGTCGGTATATATGTATGTACATATATGTATGTAGATAGATTTGTATTTTCGTGAGCATAAGTTGGACATTATAAATGAACTTTTTAAAATGTTAATCGTAATTTATGCGAACAATTACAATAACAAAGAGCACAAAACTTGAGTTAAAACAAGTAAAGGTGTCTAAGTTCGGGTGTAACCGAACATTATATACTCAGCGTGAGCTTCAATTGTACATTTCATTTGAGATAAATTACTTTTCTACATAACACGTGGCACTGCCCGTTTACAAAAAAATGTCTCCCCATTTCCTCCTACAATAAAACTTGATAAGTGAAATATCATTGATTCAAAACTATTTTTGCTATGTTAAAGCTTATTATTCTAGTCTACGACCCTTTTAAACTTGTTTTATATCTAAGTTGCGGTGGTATTTAACCGATCCCGTCCATTCTTACTAGAAATATTTTCTGCTATAAGGCAAAAAAGGTGTACACAATTTCATTACGATATGTTAATTTTTCTTCGAGTTATGGCTCCCGAAACATTGTTTAGTCATAAAAGAGGCGGTGCCACGCCCATTTTTTAAATTTGAAGTTTTTCCTATTTATTGTTATAAATCCACTGGGGAAATGAAATACCATTGAGATAAAGCTCTTTTGGCAAAGATATAGCTTATTTTATTCGTCCACGACCCTCTTAAAAATCTTTTAACCGATTTCGTTAATTTTTCTTCAAAGTAGTCCTTATGGTAAAGGCAGCCTCTGCCAAATTTTGTCACGATAGGTTTAACTATTTTTGATTTATGATTAATAATATCTGTAAAATTGATTTTGTCACAAGAGGGCGGTGCCACGCCCATTTTAAACAATTTTTTAAAATTTTTATCAGGAGTCTCAATATAAGACCACACGTCAAATTTCAACATTCTATGTGTATTATTTACTAAATAATCAGGTTTTTTTTGTTTTCCAAAATGTTATATATATAAAAAGTGGGCGTGGTTATCATCTGGTTTCGCTCATTTTCAATATGAATCTATTCTGGTTCCAGATAAGCTCGTGTACCAAATTTGGTGAAGATATCTCAATATTTACTCAAGTTATCGTGTTAACGGACAGACGGACGGACGGATGGACGGGACATGGCTCAATTAAATTTTTTTTCGATACTGATGATTTTGACATATGGAAGTCTATATCTCTCTCGATTCCTTTATACCTGTACAACCAAACGTTATCCAATCAAAGTTAATAGACTCTGTGTGCAAAGCACGCTGAGTACACTGAAAGAAAAAGGCTGGTAAAATCAACCGAAATACGGGTCAATTCAACCGAAATTTCTGTCAATTTTTATCCATCGCAACAAGATGTTGAATCAACTGCGCACAAATCGTTCATTCGTAATTGACCGTTTTAGTAGTCAAATGAACAAAAAAAGTTGTTGCGACAGCTTTGTACGAAAGTACTTGTATATATGTACATACAATAAATAGCGCTACATATACACACATTTGTACGCACTTACTAATCGACCTTCAATTGGGCGTACATCAAATATGCTGGCACACATTAAACATTATATACTTTATTAGTTTGCTTCATTAAACGCATTTTCACCAAATTTTATAATTTATAATTTATTTAATTTATAATTTTGAACTTCTCTTTGCAAATAGATATGAAAATAGTATTCACAAAACTGTTTCTCAATTCTTTCAGTTGAAGCTCAGTCTCTCAGTTTCTTCTCTCGCACATAGTTGCATCACTTGATTGTTTCGAACAAAACTTGTAGAAGGTAATTCACCACTGGAATAACTTTACATGTAATTCGACAAGTTTAGTTTTCGTAACAGTTTAAGTTGAAACGATTTCAAAACAACTCAAACTTTTATGTTGTCGGAAATATCAACATTAAAAAAGGATGTTTTTTATTATCTTATTAAATTCGTTCGCGTGAGTGAAAATTGGTAAAAACTTGAACAAAATGTTACTAACTTTGGAAAAATCCCGTTCGTTCAAACAAAACTTTTGCAACAAGAGGGCGCAATTTTGCATTTCGCTTGGAGGAGAAGTTACAAAATTTTACCCGATAAATAGGTGTCCCGTTATCACATAATTTTTTGCACAGTAAATTCAAAAAAGGGTTTTTCGTTTTGTATTGATAGCTGAAAAGTTAGTTTTTTGCTGTTTTCCCAATTTGTGTGTTTTTTCGATTTGGTGGTTTTCTTATTTTGGTATTTTTTTTAAACAAGTGGCACCATAGTCATAAGTACAAAGTAGAGAGCGCAGTGAGCGTAAAATTCTCTTTGAAATTTGCTCATGTATTGACTGTTCACTGCTGTTGAAATGACCAGTAAGATCAGGTATGTTAACAGAAAAATCAGTTAGGTTGATTAAGGATCTGTCAATTTTACAGAATTTTGTTAACTTAAGAGCGACAATTTCTCTTCCGTTGAAATGACTAAATTAATTTGTTCGCTTGACAAAGAACTCGGTCAACTAACCAGAATTCGATCAATTTCACCGAATCTCTGTTAAGTCAAAAACAAACAGAACCGATTTGTTGATTTTACTAGCACCATTTCTTTCAGTGTATAATAAGCAAATATGTCAAACATAATTGTCACAAACTACCTCAGTTTGGGAGTAAGAATGAAAATTATGAACCCCGCCCGTTTTTTAGAGAAGAAATTAAGGGCCATATTTTATATGACACCGTGACACTTTGCGTCGTAGTCACTTACATCCAATTCACCATTATAAAGTACCAAAAATTTCACAAAGGCACGCAGGTTTACTGTAACTCACTGACGTGAGTCAATGCTCTGACATAAGACGAATTCTGACTCACACGACAAAAACGTTTTGTTGCGTTGTACATAATTAGCCCCTAAGAGTAGCATACTGTAGATTTGGTTTCTCCATATTGGTGTTGAAAACGTATGCGTAAGCCTTCGATAAGAGCTCTGCGACGACAGCAGCTTACATCTCCAGGCCCGAAGGTCCGAAAGTTGAATGGGTATATAACTACTTGAAGATACTAATAATGTAGCATGCCGGATAAATATCTGGAAAATGTTCCTATCGCTATCAAAAGCATTCATGGACTTTTTGTTGAGTGTCAATGAGAACAAGGTTAAAAAAAAATATGCAGGTTCTTTGGCGGAGAATGTTAAACGCTTATTATCCAGGTATGTATTGTGGCGCATATTAGTATCACTAAGCGATACTACCATCACTAAGCCGATACTAAACAGTATCACATAAACAAATCAATCATCATCTACATATATACATACAAGGCAATAGATAGATTTTCACAATGCACACGCATATGGATACATTACAAATATACGTGTATATATATATTTTTTTTTATCGTCTTTATTTACAATCTGTCGTTAGACAATAAGCAAATTTTATAACATTACATTTACATTGATACATTAAGTGCAATTTGTCCTATAAAAGGATTATTATGTGACTTCTATGTATATACAACTGTAAATCTCGAATTATGTAAATCAACTAGGAGTATGTGTTAACATACATATTTATACACTTATATATATACATTAACTTATATACATACATTACATTAAGGCCATCCTCCCATACAACCCCCAAAACTAGTCCGCCCCGCAAACACACCTTCGTTGCGATCGACAGTTGTATTTACGGGGCGAAGAAATTTCAAAGGCTATACGAGAGAAAGGCCCCATATTTGCTTAGGATCTAAGAGGCAAGTCTAAGGGGTGCAATCTTTGCAGCCGTCGTGTTTCTTCGCTGTTGTCTAGCAAGTTAATGGCTTGTGGGTTTGGATGGTTGTGTAGTCTCTCGATACATCGTGTGCTGTATCTTTTTATTTCGTCTATAACCATTGCTGTTTTTAGATCTTTATGTATATGAATATTTTTCATATACCAGGGAGCTTGCGCTATTAGTCTTAACGTTTTTGATTGGTATCTTTGGATCACACCAATGCCATACGACCAAACGGGTTTTAGCATTGTTTTATAAAGCAGAATTTTATTTTGAAGACTAAGTTGAGATTTTGGGCCAAGCAACCAGTATACCTTTCTGGTTTTAATTTTGACCTGTAAACTCTTGGCTTTAATTTGTTCACGCCAAGTAAGTCTTTTATCTAAGTTCAAGCCCAAGTACTTGGCACTAGTTGATCGAGGAATTATCGTTTGATTAAGGCTGACTGTGGGGCACTCTTCTTCCCTCAGTGTGAATGTAACTTGAACTGATTTCGAAGCATTTACTGAAATGTTCCAATTTGTAAGCCAAGATTGTAATTTGTTTAAATGCGTTTGTGCAATTTCGGCAGCTTCGATAGCAGAGTAAGAGGAAGATAGTATAGCTGTGTCATCGGCGTAAGTGGCAAATGTTAGATTAGTTTCCTCTTTTATTGGCATGTCTGCAGTGAAAATTGTATAGAGTGTTGGAGAAATGGGTGAACGAGGAAACCAAAGAGTATAAAAGCAGTACAAGCTGAGGCATGACGAATCAGTTTGATTTAAGTACGCTATCGGTTGCGAAGTGAAGTTTAGTTGCGAAGTGCTTTCAAAGTAGTCTAATAAAGACCATTTTGTAATACAGAAAATTTGATATTTTTCCCAAATGATTATATAAAAATATTGGAGTATTTTATTCAACAGTTTAGCGATACGAGCGTAAGCAGATGGTTGCAAATAAGTGGAATTTCCCTAAATTCGTTACAGTATGTTGGTATAGTTAGATGACGGGTATCAGCAAGCTCCACTTTCTGTCCACCTTTGGATTGTCTTCGCCATTAAGTTTAAACCCAATATTTTTCTCCGCTACAGAAGCCCCAAAAGAATTGTTATGAATTTATTAGACTAACATCAAAAGCTCTTAAATACGCTAGCTCTATCCGTCCTATTACCAACTCGTAAGGGCTTAACCACACTGGGGTCTTCAGCCCAAACTAGTAATGTGGTTCTTAACGGCCGTGGTGAGACTCATACAAACATATGAGGCAATAGTAAATTGTCCGACCATGGACAAACAACACAACATCAAAAAAGATGGTAGAGTGCGACGAGCACCCTTTGAAGGAGCAACAGGTCCACTAAGATTGTTTCCAACTAACACATTAAATTTTTTCCTAACCCAACCACTTGTAAACTTTCACGTACCTAAAAGTGTAGGTTGTGCGGGTGTAAGATTTCGTGAGACTGACTGTCGGAACTCGAGGCAGTTGAGTGGCAATGGAATCCTCAGAAGGCTTCCCCATGTAGCTTCGTCATAAGATTAGCACACGCCAAATCTAAGCTTAATATCAAAATAACATCAAACATTTAGAAACAAGTTTTTTCAATTAGAAAAACGTTTTTCTTAGCGGATTCGTAGTCGGAACTGATATAGCAAGCACTCCGAGGATATTTCTGTCATGAAAAGCTTCTAAATAAAGACTCATCTGTCCTGCATATGCCGCTCGTAGGCGGCCCAAAAACATATATGTCACGTCTCACCAGGAGAACGACGCAAATTGGAAGAGAAGCTTGGCCCAAAATACCTTTACATGTTATTGCGCCTTGCATTTTTTATTTATTCATAATGTCAACATCTATTAGAAGAAAATTTTTCTAAGCGGGGTCGTCCCTCGGCAGTGTCTGGCAAGCGCTCCGAGTGTATTTCTGCCACGAAAAGCTCTCAGTGAAAACCCATCTGCCTCGCAGATGCCGCTCGGAGTCAGCATAAAGCATGTAGGTCCCGTCCGGCCAATTTGTAGGGAAAATAAAGAGGAGCACGACGCAAATTGGAAGAAAAGCTCAGCCTTAGACCTCTTCGGAGGTTATCGCGCCTTACATTTATTTATTTATTTTTTATAATGTCAATGGCCCTTCAAGAGGGGTCTAGGAAGAGCGCAACTTTGCATTAAATTTGCGGGCTCACTAAGCAACTTAATGTGGCATTGTGGGTCTGTCTTCCCTACTCAGCTTTATCTGCCAAATTTACGTGCTGGGTAAAGAGAAGGCATGTATGCTCCTACTAGAGGACTCAATGATAGGGCACGAAGTATGCATTTTTTTAGAAAGGCAAGCAGCACTCATGGCATTTAACTCCGCCAAACGCTCTTCAGCAACTGCTAAAAGTCGCTTAATGCTGCACGTAGTTAGGTATGACACTTATATCGTTTTATGTTGAAGGGAAAATTTCAAGGCAAGTACAAAGCACAGGAGCTTGCAAAGGCAGTAACAATGCTGGATGCTGGGCGGCGGTCAAAATGCAACACCCACTCACATAAATTAAATGCAGCATTCACAGCAATTTGCAGGAGATAGCAATCCCAGGTGATACTCCTCGGACAACTGCAAAATAACCAAGCAAGCTTGGTAGTAGGAGAACTGAGGACCTGCAAAATAAGTCTTGAAAATAAATCTTTTGGAATCTTTGGCAAAATCACGAGGGGCGAAATGGTTCGAAAGGAGCACAAACTAGCCATAGTAGAAGTAGAAGAAATTGGTCCCTGGAGAAAAATCATCAAAATAGCCCAACGTGCGCTATTTGGGTTCGGGTCTTTAGTTCAGGGCCGCACAACAAACTACCAATCGACACTTACGTCACATCAGTGGATGTTATAATAAGTCTCATTATAATTGGATTAAAACAACATTCACTCCCGACATGTAACATTACACCAAAATTCATTAAAAACAAAAATTCGAAAATGTAATAGCCTGCAACAGTTATAATCATTAGTAAACTTTATGTGAATATACATGCAACAACAAAAACAAGGCTGTATACAATAAAGCTTATTATACACCGCAACAGGTGTTAAATTAATTAGGATGCCGCTGTGTGGCTACAATTTGTTGATCTAACACAAGGAAGGCAATGTTTGTATTTATGTATGTACATAAATACTGCTGAACAAATTTGCTACAATAAAATGTTTATTATTTTCAACGATATACAATAACAAAAACCAAAAAATGCAACTACCAACAACATCAATATTTTGGAAATTTTCGCTCAACGACGATTTCATCGCATGTTGTTTATCAATATTTACAACTTTAATCAGCTGTTAATTTGACAACTCAAAAGCTTGCGCTTCGAGCTTCTTTAAAGGGCTACACTTAGTTATAGCTTACATGAAAGAGTGTGAAGTGAATTTGGCAAAATTTTGATTACAAAATAATAGCATTTATGGTTGAGCTACTGGTAGGTAACAAAATAAGATCGCAATTGAACTCAAGGCCGATTAGCTATCAAGGCCGACAAGTTATCAGAGTAGATGTTAATTTTCCTAATCTCAGTGTCACTGGACAGCATTTCATTCCCCGCATCCTTAATCGTGGCTTGAAATTTGCTGCAGTGAAAAGCCAACTTAAACTTCCGGATTACATTAACCTCTTTGGCAACTTCCAGATTCTTGGGCCCAATCATCCCTTTGGCAGCCGTTTAATATCCGTTTGAAGGTGAGCTTATGTGAGAAGGTGACAACTTAGCTGGCTGGAGGTTTTACTTTGAGCATTTTACCATAACCTCATATCTTATTTTCCTTTTTTGGTCTGCGGTTATACTCTGGAATTGAATAATGAGGTCTCTTTTTTTATAATGTGGTACCTTTTTTGTGCTGACACGAACCTGGAATGTCCAGTTCCCGTGCTTATGAAGGTGCCGGTGACCTGTTTGTTAATTTATTGGTGAAAGCTGAAGGGATGCAATGGACAAAACCTGGAAAAGGAGGATTCGGCGCTAAGTACCGACTCTGAATAAAAATGTACCGATCGCCTCTATTCGCATATGGCGGCACATATCTGCTGATAAATAAATTGGAAAGCGGTGATCACGAAAAAGACCTGGTATCAGATAGAACGCAACAAGAAAAGTGCTACAGAATAAAGTCGAACAATTGGTACTAACTATCTTAATAATCTACCTGAAAGCCCAACATGTTGTAACTTATCGCAAATTTCACAATGAGCAAGCCGATTGTACCTTATCAGTGCTACTCCACCTCCTTATGTTTGTCTCATGTCTATGTTAGTATGTATAGTTGGTTTTTCCCAAAATAGATTTCAAAAACATATCGATCATTAACCCCAAACAGGATTGGAAAAACCAAATTCGGGATATACTACCTAGTGTCTTGGGAATTTTAACTTTAATGTACTTCTTAAAAGCTTCAATAGAAATGTATTGTAGAAATGTGTATGTAGAACGTAGTACTTTTTCGCCTTCCCATTGCCTTAACAACAGGCATGCTTAACCAACGAACCGATATCATTTAAATCAAAATAAATGTAAGGCGCGATAACCTCCGAAGAGATCTAAGGCCGAGCTTCTCTTCCAATTTTCGTCGTGTTCCTCTTGATTTTCCCTACAAATTGGCCGGACGGGACCTACATGTTTTATGCCCACTCCGAACGGCTTCTGCAAGGCAGATGAGTTTTCACTGATAGCTTTTCATGGCAGAAATACACTCGGAGCGCTTGCCAGTCACTGCAGAGGGGCGACCCCGCTTAGAAAAATTTTCTTCTAATTGAAAAACCTTATTTCTAAAATGTTGATGTTGCTTTGCCCGGGAGTTGAACCCAGGGCATACGGTGTGATAGGCGGAGTACGCTACCATCACACCACGGTGGCCGCCGTTAATTTGACGTTCTTAACGTTAATAACGATAAACGAAACGAAATGACTTTGCTTAATAACCTCGTTGCATAATCGCATTCATTTTTGAATAGTTCAAAATCAATACAAACTGTTTCGGGTTCTCTCGTATCTGAATTTCAACCCTTTCTAGGAAATTTTACTTAAATTGGTCAAGGCGCAATCCTCAGTAACAACACCGAGATGAAAAGTCGACGAATCTAACACACTAAGAATGTACCATATTTCACCGAAATCGATTGATCCGTTTCCGAGATTGTAGTGGATATACAGAATAATATAAAACAAAAAAAAAGTATATATATTGTAACGAATTTACTTGCAAATCCTCTTATTTGCCCTTTTGCTAAGTGCGTATCACTAAACTGTTGAATAAATAACTTAAATATGGAATAATGGAAAAATGGCCTTTATTAAATTACTTCACAATAACACTTATACTATGCAACTAGCTTGCTTAACAACCAAACTGATTGATAGTTCAAATAAAACTCTACTATTGACCGCCAGATTGCGTGCTTAATCAATAACTGCTTGATAGCTCAACTCAAACTGAATTCCAGCGCCTCTACATTTGCTGCCTTTTATACTCTCTGATTTCAACGTTCGCATCTTCTAGGCGCTTCCATTTCCAGAATCTTCTAGTACATCAGCTCTCAAACTTCTTAACTGTAACTACAATTGCACGTTTTTATAGCTTCTCTCATTGCATACTTTCAGGAGTATCTCAGATATATGCATGTGTTTGTGCATTGACTCTCCGCTGCTCGTATACGTACATGGTACATATGTGTAGACGCAATTATTGTTTCGTTTATGTAGATACATAATGATTGAATTATTGATGTGAATTCACGTCACTGCTTAGCATCGGACTAGAGATAGCAGCACCCCTTAGTTTTGCTAATATTCGTAACAATATATACATAATGAGGGGGCAACCCTTAGTGGTAAACATATTACAAATATCTCTATTGGAATGTGGAATGCAATACCTTCCGTTTGATATCCATATTGGCATATCTCGAGGAATTTTTGTTTTTTTCAAATACGTGGCAGCCTTATGAAAATATCCTCAGCGGCAGAAAGTCTAAGAATATGATACACTATCGATGTACCAAATTTCATTCAAATTGGTTACGCCGCTTTCGCGATAGTAGTGGATATACAAAGATATGGAAGTAATTTGGTGAGGTGGCAACCCTAAGTGACAATCCTACTTAATTCCTATTGAAATGCGGAGTAAAAAGCCTTTCGTTTGATACTCATATTGGCATATCTCACCTTGCTCTTTTTTTAATTTCAAATAAATGGCAACCTTGTGAAAACATCCTAAGTGGAAACACCTAGGTAGAAAGTCTTAGGATGTGATACGCTATCTATGCGCTAAATATCATTCAACACGGTTAAGCTGTTTACAACATACATTAGCATTAGACAGCAACTTTTTTATTATACCATAAAATTTATTAAAAACATAATAGAAGGAACTTTGCCTGCGTATTTGAGGACTAATATAAAATATGTAAAAGATATGCACTCTGTAAATACTCGTAATAAAAATGATTTTAATCTGCCGGCCTATAAAACTGAAGCAGACAAATGTAATCTGTATTATAAAGGTCTTAAATCCTATAATGAACTACCGAATGATATTAAATCATGTCATTCCAATAAATTTAAACAAAAATTGTACAATTATTGCAGAACACTACCAATTTAGTGCTGGACAGGCGGACTTCCATAGCATCCATAGAAGTGCAGCCAAACTATACTGCTATGTAGCGCCAAGACTTCCAAGCTCTTGTACGCATACAAAAAAGGTTGCCGAAGCACATACTGAAACGCATCACTTGATTAACTCAGTGCATCGCCGTGCAGATGTTGCCTTCGCGCTTTACTAACATGCGTAAAATGCCTACATACTACACAAGCACAACGCTTTGTTCGCATGATCTGGAAGTCTCCCATCCATAGTACTCCAAGGTATGACATAGATGTAACTATTCTAGATTGCATAGTCCAGAAGACAATTATAAACATGTAAATAGATTTAAGTTAGGCTTAGGAAAGCCGTAATAAATAAATACATTACATTACATTACATTTCTTCACTCGTTCAAAGTAATAAGATGAAATATACCACTTTGCATAGAATTACCCTCATGTGTACTATATTACACTACATAACTTTTTGTGTTCGCTCTTTGTAGTTTCTATTGTTTGGTCTATTACGAAAAGCATACATTGTCGGCACTAAATTATCCTGTTGTAGACAGTCCGCTTGTTTGTATGTAGGTCAGTCTGCTGCGCCACCATCATGTTTAGAAAAAAAATACCTGCTGAGTATAAATTGTGTTTTTAATTTGAAATACAAATTTGCGTAAAATTTGGTTTTGTCTGTTCTTGTTCGTTATGTTGGGCCTTTTTTTTGATCTGCCTTGATATTTATATTCATCAACATGCTTTATGCGTTTCATTTATGTGGGCATTGTGTGCCGCAGTAAATTTATATTGAAATTCTATATTTTCTATTTTACATATTTTGTTTGTTAAAAAACAGTCGAAACAAGTAAGGAAGGCTAAGTTCGGGTGTAACCGAACATTACATACTCAGTTGAGAGCTATGGAGACAAAATAAGGGAAAATCACCATGTAGGAATATGGACCTAAGGTAACCCTGGAATGTGGTTGTATGACATGTATATCAAATGGAAGGTATTAAAGAGTATTTTAAGATAGAGTAGGCCATAGTTCTATGGATGGACGCCATTTAGGGATATCGCCATAAAGGTGGACCAGGGCTGACTCTAGAATTTGTTTGTACGATATGGGTATCAAATGAAAGGTGTTACTGAGCATTTTAAGAGGAGTGGTGCCTTAGGTCTATCGGTGGACGCCTTTTCGAGATATCGCCATTAAGGTGGACCAGGGGTGACTCTAGAATGTGTTTGTACGATATGGGTATCAAAATGAAAGGTGGTAATGAGTATTTTAAAAGGGAATGGGCTTAGTTCTATAGGTGAACGCCTTTTCGAGAAATCGCCATAAAGGTGGACCAGGGGTGACTCTAGAATATGTTTGTACGATATGGGTATCAAATGAAAGCTGTTAATGAGTTATTTTGAAAAGGAGTGATCCTTAGTTCCATAGGTGGACGCCGTTTCGAGATATCGCCATAAAGGTGGACCAGGGGTGTCTCTAGAATATGTTTGTACGATATGGGAATCAAATGAAAGGTGTTACTGAGCATTTTAAGAGGGAGTGGGCATTAGGTTATAGGTGGACGCCTTTTCGAGATATCGCCATTAGGGTGGGCCAGGGTGACTCTAGAATGTTTGTACGATATGGGTATCAAACGAAAAGTGTTACTGATGCATTTTAAGAGGGAGTGGACATTAGGTGACTCTAGAATGTTTGTACGGTATGGGTATCAAACGAAAGATGTTACTGAGCATTTTAAGAGGGAGTGGGCATGAGGTCTATAGGTGGACGCCTTTTCGAGATATCGTCATTAGGGTGGGCCAGGGGTGACTCTAGAATGTGTTTGTACGATATGGGTATCAAATGAAAGGTGTTACTGAGCATTTTAAGAGGGAGTGGGCATTAAGTCTATAGGTGGACGCCTTTTCTAAGATGTCGCCATTAGGGTGGGCCAGGGGTGACTCTAGAATGTGTTTGTACGATATGGGTATCAAATGAAAGGTGGTAATGAGTATTTTAAAAGGGAGTAATCCTTAGTTCTATAGGTGGACGCCTTTTCGAGATATCGCCATAAAGGTGGACCAAGGGTGACTCTAGAATGTTTGTACGATATGGGTATCAAACGAAAGGTGTTACTGAGCATTTTAAGAGGGAGTGGGCATGAGGTCTATAGGTGGACGCCTTTTCGAGATATCGCCATTAGGGTGGGCCAGGGCTGACTCTAGAATGTGTTTGTACGATATGGGTATCAAACGAAAGGTGTTACTGAGCATTTAAGAGGGAGTGGGCATTAGATCTATAGGTGGACGCCTTTTCGAGATATCGCCATTAGGGTGGGCCAGGGGTGACTCTAGAATGTTTGTAAGATATGGGTATCAAACGAAAGGTGTTACTGGCATTTTAAGAGGGAGTGGACATTAGGTGACTCTAGAATGTTTGTACGTATGGGTATCAAACGAAAGGTGTTACTGAGCATTTAAGAGGGAGTGGGCATGAGGTCTATAGGTGGACGCCTTTTCGAGATATCGCCATTAGGGTGGGCCAGGGGTGACTCTAGAATGTGTTTGTACGATATGGGTATCAAACGAAAGGTGTTACTGAGCATTTTAAGAGGGAGTGGGCATTAGGTCTATAGGGGACGCCTTTTCGAGATATCGCCATTAGGGTGGGCCAGGGGTGACTCTAGAATGTTTGTACGATATGGGTATCAAACGTAAGGTGTTACTGAGCATTTTAAGAGGGAGTGGGCATTAGGTCTATAGGTGGACGCCTTTTCGAGATATCGCCATTAGGGTGGGCCAGGGGTGACATCTAGAATGTGTTTGTACGATATGGATATCAAATTAAAGGTATTAATGAGGGTTTTAAAAGCGAGTGGCCCTTAGATGTATATGTGAAGGCGTTCTCGCGATATCGACCAAAATGTGGACCAGGTGATCCAGAAAATCATCTGTCGGGTACTGCTAATTTATTTATATATGCAATACCACTAACAGTATTCCTGCCAAGATTCCAAGGGCTGTTGATTTCGCCTTGTAGAACTTTTTCATTTTCTTCTACTTAATATGGTAGGTGTCACACCCATTTTACAAAGTTTTTTCCAAAGTTATATTTTGCGTCAATAAACCAATCCAGTTACCATGTTTCATCCCTTTTTTCGTATTTGGTATAGAATTATGGCATTTTTTTCATTTTTCGTAATTTTCGATATCGATAAAGTGGGCGTGGTTATGGTCGGATTTCGGCCATTCTTTATACCAAGATAAAGTGAGTTCAGATAAGTACGTGGGCTAAGTTTAGTAAAGATATATCGGTTTTTGCTCAAGTTATTGTGTTAACGGCCGAGCGGAAGGACAGACGGTGGACTGTGTATAAAAACTGGGCGTGGCTTCCACCGATTTCGCCCATTTTCACAGAGAACAGTTACCGTCATAGAATCTATGCCCCTACCAAATTTGAGAAGGATTGGTAAATTTTTGTTCGACTTATGGCATTAAAAGTATTCTAGACAAACTAAATGAAAATGGGCGGAGCCACGCCCATTTTGAAATTTTCTTTTATTTTGTATTTTGTTGCATCATATCATTACTGGAGTTGAATTTTGACTTAATTTACTTATATAGAGTAAAGATATTAAATTTTTTGTTAAAATTTGAATTTAAAAAAATTTTTTTTAAAAAGTGGGCGTGTTCTTCATCCAATTTTGCTAATTTTTATTTAACACATATATAGTAATAGTAGTAACGTTCCTACCAAATTTCATCATGATATCTTCAACGACTGCCAAATTACAGCTTGCAAAACTTTTAAATTACCTTCTTGTAAAAGTGGGCGGTGCCACGCCCATTGTCCAAAATCTTACTAATTTCTATTCTGCGTCATAACGTCAACCCATCTACCAAGTTTCATCGCTTTAACCGCCTTTGGCAATGAATTATCGCATTTTTTCGGTTTTTCGAAATTTTCGATATCGAAAAAGTGGGCGTGGTTATAGTCCGATATCGTTCATTTTAAATAGCGATCTGAGATGAGTGCCCAGGAATCTACATACCAAATTTCATCAAGATACCTCAAAATTTACTCAAGTTATCGTGTTAACGGACAGACGGACGGACGGACGACGGACGGACATGGCTCAATCAAATTTTTTTCGATACTGATGATTTTGATATATGGAAGTCTATATCTATCTCGATTCCTTTATACCTGTACAACCAACCGTTATCCAATCAAAGTTAATATACTCCGTGAGCTCTGCACGAATTAGGCAGAATTTTTTATTTGAACAAGTAATGTATACCATATAAAAAGGTGATAAAAAAATTTTAAGGACTACCTTTATATAAATGGACCAAAGAATAGAAGGAAATTTTTCCTATAATACAGACATAGTCTTGTTGAATTTTGACTAAAAAACTTTAACAATAGCTCTTGTAAAAGAATTTGGGATTTAAAATTATAAACAAGCTAAAGCCAATGTCAATGAAATTTTTTTAAGAATGCCGAATTTATCAATGGTTAATGATTTCTTACGCATACTTTGATTGGATACCAGTTCAATACTGATTCATCATTCGTACAGTGATATCATATATATATTTGTTGATGGGACAGGATTAACAATTTTTATTTAATGTAGTATCAATAGTTGTGGGTGATCGAGCCATAGATTTCCCTACATGTGCTAAAGTTGCGAACGCCTGAAAGGACTTGCGCGTCCTTTCAAACTTTCAGGCGTATGCGATTTTCACCACGATTTTTAGCTGTTGTAGATTGAATAGCTAACAAACGAGGTAGAATTCTAGAACGCCTGCAACGCCCGCGAGTCTATCCATGGAGTTCTGGCTTAACTCAATATGCATAACAATTTTGTGCGGGCAGATTTTAGAAAAATTTAAAGTCTAGTAACAATATAATGAGTTTAGAGAATTAGCACTTGGATGTGGTGCATCGCCACCGCTAATAGTTCATTGACAAGAACCCGTGATTCACCACTTGTTAGGTCATTGCACCCAAAAATTCATCAAAGAAAATCAAAGCATAAGAAGCTTCATGATAAAGAATAGTGGGTTAAGCGACTGATAGACGAACGAAAGTCCGAAATTAAATGCTTTGATCGGAATTAACTTGAAGATAATCCTCATAGTTAATTCCCTAGATTTAAGAGAATTAGTGGAATTTTCGCTGACAAGACTG
The DNA here is from genome assembly GCA_029619165.1 of Eurosta solidaginis. Taxonomy (NCBI): domain Eukaryota; kingdom Metazoa; phylum Arthropoda; class Insecta; order Diptera; family Tephritidae; genus Eurosta; species Eurosta solidaginis. Next base: position 22,868 of record JARSSU010003754.1, read on the forward strand.
GCGAAAACAACAGAATTCAACCTCGCATCATAACAAGAGAATTCCACCTCGGTTGTCGGCTACTTAATTTGCAAATCTGAAAATCGTGGTGAAATTCGCATACGCCTCAAAGTCTAAAGAATCGTGGTTTAAGTCGCGTACGCCTAAAAGTATACAAGGACGTGCATTGAGTTGGGACTTCAACGAGGTGGAATTCTACAACGCCTGCAACACTCAGGAGACTAGCCATGAAGGTATGGCTTAATCTTCTAAATAGTTCGACTTGTAGGTTACGTAGCTCAAATTGTTTGATCAAACATTGCACCGTCACCGAGTTTTAAAATACATTTTCAGGTTTCAAGTCTCTAGATATCCAGGAAGTTAGTTAAAAAATCGAATGCAAAATTCCCAGCATAAAACTAGGTTTCTCAATATCTCGATCAATGCGCCACGTAGCGGAATTTGTTTGTTGAAATATTACGTTGTCACCGGGTTCTGACTCACGGCCCAAGTTTCAAGTCTCTAGCTCACCGGCAAGTTACTCAAAAATCGATTGCAAGATTCCCCTCGTTTTTCAGGGATTTGTAGTTATCTCAATTAGCACGCCACCTAGCGGAACTTTGTTTTCTATAAATTTTATTGTCACCGATTCTCAACTGTGTGCTAAGTTACAAGTTACTAGGTAACCGGGAAGTTAGTTAAAAATGGATTGAAAGCTTCCAAAATAAAATTTATTTTCCCAATATCTCGATCCATGCGCCACCTAGCGGAATTTTTTTGATAAAATATTGCGTTGTCACCGGGTTCTGACTCACGGCTCAAGTTTCGTATCTCCAGCTCACCGGGAAGTTACTCAAAAATCGATTGCAAGATTCCCTCGTTTTTCAAGGATTTGTAGTTATCTCACTTAGAGCACCACCTAGCGGAATTTCGTTTTCTGTAAATTGTATTGTACCAAGCCTCGAAGCGTGTTCCAAGTTTCAAGTCTCTAGGTCACCGCAAAGTTAGTTAAAAATGGATTGAAAATTCCCAAATCAAAATTAATTTTATAATATCTCGATCCATGCGCCACCTAGCGAAATTCTTTTGATAAAATATTGCATTGTTAACGGGTTCTGACTCACGGCCCAAGTTTCAAGTCTCAAGCTCACGGCAAGTTACTCAAAATCGACCGCAAGATTCCCCTCGTTTTTCAGGGATGGATTTGTAGTTATCTCAATTAGCACGCCACCTAGCGGAATTTCGTTTTCTTTAAATTGTATTGTCAGCGGGTCTCGAACTATGTGCTAAGTTACAAGTCTCTAGGTAACCGGGAAGTTAGTTAAAAAAGGATTGAAAAATTTCCAAATTAAAATTAATTTTCCAATATCCCGATCCATGCGCCACCTAGTGGAATTTTTTTGATAAAATACTGCATTGCAACCGGGTTCTGACTCACGGCCAAGTTTCAAGTCTCTAGCTTACCGGCAAGTTACTCAAAAAATCATTGCAAAAATTCCCCACGTTTTTCAGGGATTTGTAGTTGACATGCTCAATTAGCGACTTGCCACACTCGCTGAATTTCGTTTTCTATACATCGGTATGTACCGGGTCTCGAAACTATATGCTAAGTACAATGTCTCTAGGGACCGGGAGCTTAGTTACAAATGGATTGAAAGATTCCCAGGAGATTAAATTAATTTCAATATCTCGATCATGAGACACGTGCACCTAGCCGGAGTGTTTGTATTCAGCCATAAAACACTTCTAAGCACTTATTGCACAGTTAAAACTGAACTTATGACAGTGCTACGCTGTATCACGAGATCCACACAAGCCAGCTACAGGCACGAATGTCATCTCAGGCACAAAAAATCGGATTGCAAGAATTTCCTCTCGTTTTCAAGGAATGTTTTTAGCGAGGTATCTCCCTTAGCCGCGCCACCTAGCGGAAATTTTGAGTCAGTTACCCAATTAGAGAAAAATGCATTTCGTCCCAGAGAAAGCAGCTCATGTGACGCTGTTTTCTTCTCCTACTACCCGTTGTGGTGTTCGTAACTGGTTTCTAGATAAATTATTGATTATATATTGATTTGATGTTAGTGGATTAAAAACCCCAAAATAGCACAAAAAATTGTTATTATACTCTAAAAACAGGGATTCCCAGGAGTAGTGCATTAGTAATTCAATGGGTACTCACGTCGCATTAATTTCACCTATTTTTTGGTGCCATCCCGAAAACGCGGCGGCCAAGCCTCGTCAAAGCTCGAATGTCCCGGCTCCATAATAGGTTAAAAATTAATTCTGATGTTAATCCTTGTGCGTTTAAAAACGTTGTTTTTTCTATTAAATGTGTTACAAATATGTTGAATATTGTATGATTAAAGAGTTTAAAAATACCGGCTTCAAATTTTTTTTTTTTTGCTTGGTAACGTTTTTGTGAAGCCCGGTTTTGCACCAGTCTAAAAAACTCTTATCAACGGTGGTTATCGAAAGGACGCCTCGGGCGTTTCGATACTCGTTTTTAGTGATGCGAAAGCGGAATGAAAAAATGTATTATCTCTCTGTCGAAATATAAACTATTTAATTAAAAAACCCCACAAAAATTGCCCGAGGCTCCGAAAATATGGAGGGGCCCGATCCATTTTTTTTTTTTGCACAAGAACATCTTTTCTGCGTTAGGCGGCCTTTGGGCTTGTCCGGATTTTAAAAAACCACCTGGGTGGGTCAAAAACGGCCTTTCTGCATTATGTCGTACAAAAAAAAAAATTTAGGCAAAAATACTAAACAAAACCACATAAAAATTAGATTTTATCTTAGAAAGTAAATTGGTAATTTTGTTTTCGGATGTCTTAAAATCGGAGGCGAAACAGGTCTTTTTGATAACGCTTCAACTTTGAAGAGTAAATTTTTTTGTTGAAACATGTTTAGGTGGTTAAACCGTCTTGTAAAAAAAACTTTGTACATTTTTTCCAAAAACCACTGTCAAATTGTATGAGGAACGAACTGCTAAGTTAATCAGTGTGAAGAGTATTTGACGCCTTTTGGGCAACAATAGCCCACCTAAAAAACAACACAATGGTGTGTAATTCGTAAAGTGTGGTGGTGAAAACGCACTACACCAATTTATAAACAGCAACTACACAAAATTCGAATAAGGGGCCAAGCGCATAAGAGTAGAAGGTATATGATCTAAAATTCCATTGAAAAACTGTATTAATATATTGTGTATTAGATTTGTTAGGGGTTTTGACTAGGGGGATGAAGGGATTAGATGTTTGAGGAATTAGACTAGGCTAATTGATTATTACGACTAGGGGAGTGTGTGCAATCGATTTTTGAGAAACTTGCGGTGAGCTGGATATTTGAAGCTTAAGCCGTAGAGGTCACAAGAAGCTGGTGACAATGCTATATTTTATCAAAAAAATCCGCTAGGTGCCGAGGATCGAAGATATGTGAAAAATTAATTTAATTTGGAATCTTTCAATCCATTTTTAACTAACTTCCGCGTTACCTAGAAGAATTGTAACTTAGCATATAGTTCGAGACGGTAACAATCAGTTAGAGAAAACGAAATTCGCTAGGTGGCGTGCTAATGAGATAACTACAATCCCTGAAAAACTGTGGGGAATTTTGATGGATTTTTTGTAAAACTTTCCGGTAGCTAAGACTTGAAACTTGGCGTGAGTCGAACTCGTTGCAATGCAGTTATTTTATCAAAAAATTTTCCGTAGGTGGCGCATGGATGGGATATGGAAAATTAATTTTTAATGGGAATTTCATCCATTTTTAACTAACTTTCCGGTTACCTAGAGACTTGAACTTTAGCACATAGTTCGAGACCGGTGACAATACAATTTATAGAAAACAAAATTCCGCTTAGGTGGCGTGCTAATTGATATAATCTACAAATCCCTGAAAAACGAGGGATATGTTGCGGTCGATTTTTGAGTGAACTTGCCGGTGAGCTGAGATTGAAACTTGGCCGTGAGTCAGAACTCGTTGACAATGCAATATTTTATCAAAAAAATTTCGCTAGGTGGCGCATGGATCGAGATATTATAAAATTAATTTTGATTTGGGGAATTTTTCAATCCATTTTTTAACTAACTTTGCGGTGACCTAGAGACTTGAAACTTGGAACACGGTTCGAGGCTTGGTGACAATACAATTTACATGAAAAACAAATTCCGCTAGGTGGTGCTCTAAGTGAGATAACTACAATCCTTGAAAAACGAGGGAATCTTGCAATCGATTTTTTAGTAACTTCCGGTGAGCTGGAGATACGAAACTTGAGCCGTAAGGTCAGACCCGGTGACAAACGCAATATTTTTCAAAAAAAATTCCGCTAGGTGGCGCAGGATCGAGATATTGGGAAAATAAATTTTTATTTGGAAGCTTTCAATCCATTTTTTACCTTACTTCCCGGTTACCTAGTAACTGTAACTTAGCACATAGGTTGGAGAACTGTGACATAAAATTTATAGAAACAAAGTTCCGCTAGGTGGCGTGCTAATTGAGATAACTCAAATCCCTGAAATACGAGGGAATCTTTGCAATCGTGTTTTTTGAGTAACTTGCCGGTTGAGCTAGAGACTTGAAACCTTGGGCCGTGAGTCAGAACCCGTGACAATAGTAATATTTTAAACAAACAAATTCCGCTACGTGGCGCATTGATCGAGATATTGAGAAACCTAGTTTTGTTGGGAATTTTGCATTCGATTTTTAACTAAATTCCTGGATTATCTTAGAAGACTTGAAACCTGAAATGTATTTAAAACTCCGGTGACGGTTGCAATGTTTGTATCAAACAATTTGTTAGCTACGTAAACCCTACAAGTTCGAACTATTTAGAAGATAATGGTCATACCTTCTTGGCTAGCCTCCTGAGTGTTGAGGCGTTGGAGAGTCCACCTCGTTGAAGTCCCAACTTCATGCACGTCTTGTATATTTACTTTTAGGCGTACCGACTTAATACACGATTTCTTTAGACTTAATGGTGGTATGCGAATTCACCACGATTTTCAGTTTGCAAATTAAGTGCTCGACAACGAGGTGGAATTCTTGTTTTATGATGGAGGTTTGAATTCTGTTGTTTTCGCAGTCTTGTCGCGAAAATTCCACTAATTCTCTTAAATGTGTAGGGAATTAACTATGAGGATTATATCCTTCAAGTTAATTCCGATCAAAGCATGTTAATTTCGGACTTTCGTTCGTCTATCAGCGCGTACCCAATATTCTTATCATGAAGCTCTTATGCTTTGATTCTTGATGAATTCTTGGGTTGCAATGACCTAACAAGTCGTGAATCACGGGTTCTTGTGTCAATGAACTATTAGCGGTGGCGATGCACCACAGCCAAGTGGCTAATTCTCTAAACTCATTATATTGTGACTAGACTGTTAAATTTTTCTAAAGATCTGCGCACAAAATTGGATGTCTGATTGAGTGTAAGCCAGACACTCTCATGGATAGCCTCGCGGGCGTTGCAGGTCGTTCTAGAATTCCACCTCGCTGTGTGTAGCTATTCAATCTACACAGCTAAAAATCGTGGGGAAAATCGCATACGCTGACAAGTTGAAAGGCACGCGCAAGTCTTTCAGGCGTTCGCAACTTTCAGCACATGAGGGAAATCTATGTGCCGATCACCCACAACTATGATACTCATTAAATAAAAACTGTTAATCCTGTCCCATCAACAAATATGGATATGCTATCCTACTGTACGAACGATGATCCGTCTTGAACTGGTATCCAAACAAAGTATGCTTAAGAATCAATTAACTATTGATAAATTCGGCATTCTTAACAAAAAATTTAATTGACATTTGGCTTCAGCATGTTTATAATTTAATCCCAAAATTCTTTTACAAGAGCTATTGTTAAAGTTTTTTAGTCAAAATTCAACAAGACTAAGTCTGTATTAAAGGAAAAATTTCCTTCTATCTTGTACATTTATATAAAGGTAGTCCTTAAAATTTTTGATCATCTTTTTATATAACATTAAGTACTTTGTTCAAATAAAAATTCTGCCTAATCTGCAGAGCTCACGGAGAGTATATTAACTTTGATTGGATAAGGTTGGTTGTACAGGTATAAAGGAATCGAGATAGATATAGACTTCACATATATCAAAATCATCAGTATCGAGTGATTGAGCCATGTTCGTCGTCCGTCCGTCCGTTCGTCTGTCCGTTAACACGATAACTTGGAGAAATTTTGACGTATCTTGATGAAATTGCTATGTAGATTCTGTGGCATCATCTCAGATCGCTATTTAAAAATGAACGTTATGCGCGACTGCTATAACCACGCCACTTTTTCGATATCGGAAAGAAATATTTCGTAAAAACCGGAAAAAATGCGATAATTCATATTGCCTCAAATAGGGGTGTAAAGCGATGAAACTTGGTAGATGGGTGACGTTATGACGCAGAATATGTCAAAATTAGTAAGATTGTTAGGGACAATGGGCGTGGCACCGCCCACTTTTACAAGAAGGTAAATTTAAAGTTTGCAGCGCTGTAATTTGTGCAGTCGTGACGATATCATGATGAAATGAAATTTGGCTAGCACGGTACTACTATTACTGTATATAGTGTTAAATGCTTACACTAGCAAAAAGGTCGAGTGAAGAACACGCTCCACTATAAAGAATGTCAATATTTGTAACGCAAAAAACTTTAATATTAAGCTAGTACTCTATATAAGGAAATGAAGTCAAATTTCAACTCCAGTATGTATATGATGTCCATACAAAAGACAAAAATGTAAAGCAAAATTCAAAATGGTGCGTGGCTCCGCCCATTTTCATTTAGTTTGTCTAGAATGATCTTTTAATGCCATAAGTCGAACACAAAAATTTACCAATCTCTTCTCAATTTGGTAGGGGCATAGATTCTTAATGACCGGTTAATGTTTCTCTCGTGAAAAAAGGGCGAAATCGGTGGTAAGCCACGCCCAGTTTTTATACACTAGTCCCCGACTACCGTCTGTCATTCCGCTCGGCTTCCGCTCGTTAACACCAATTAACTTGAGCAAAAAATCCGAATATATTTACTAAATCCTTAGCCCACGTACTATTTGAACTCATTTTATCTTGTGTATAAAGAATGGCCGAAATCCGAACCATAATCCACGCCCTCTTTTTCGATATCGAAAATTAACGAAAAAATTGAAAAAAATGCCATAATTCTATACCAAATACGATATATAATAGGGATGAATAACATGGTAAATCTGGATTGGTTTATTGACCGCAAAAATATGAACTGTTGGATAAATATCTTGTTGTAAATGGGTGTGACATCCTACCATATGTTAAGTAGAAGATGGTAAAATG